>CANXYI011489331.1:0-10306 GCA_948208565.1 Hura crepitans
CGTCCCCCCACCTTTACAGGCCGCTAAATGCCAGCCTTCCGCCACACTCACCTCCCCCCCCTCACCATCTAGATTTTAGCTATGGTCTACCATCAAAAAGTAACCTAAAAACGAAGAAATGAGGGAGAAATAGCCATGGACTCACTTTTGGGTTATGGTTCTATATGACTCTGAACTAGTCACATTGTTTGAATTTTATCTCCTAAATAACAATTCCTTTTGGCCTGATTCTTGATCCTTATGGTGTATAACATCCTAAAGAATTTTTAGAAACTAGAATCTCTCTATTTGGTGGTCAAAGGAGAAAGTTATAGCCAATCTCCCCCAGATGTGGCACTAAAAATTATATACAAGAGAAGGAAAGAAATCTCTTTTGTGTGAGCGGAAAAATACACTTGTCAAGCTTCATATGCCATTTGGCAACTTGGATGCCCACTTGGCATGAAGTGGGGCCCACCTTAACATGTCAAAAGTGGTCCCAAAAATTCTTGAACCATCTTAGTTTTTTTGCAAACTTCAAAAATTCATAGAAATTCAGTCGGACCTCAAAAAATTATACTGTTTATTTTAAAATTCCTATTTTAATCCCCTCTACATGCTCGTATGTTTTTGTGACCAAATTCCATCGATATGGTAGTTTTCAGACTGCCTCGATTTGCATGCCAACCTTACAAATTACTAGAATTTACAAATGACCTTCGATTTCAAAAATTCTTTCACCATTAGACTCAGTGTAATTTTTGAGCTTCAAGGTCCACTATTTTTAGGTTCGTCTGGGCACATCCTGAGTCAATCCTAGCCTAAAAATTTTTTAATGCACCCATAGGTAGCTTTTAGTTTGAAATGAATTATTGGTTCTGCTAAATTTTAAAATTTTTCTCTTTTCATCAAATGAAGGCCCTTTAAAGTTTCATGACCCATTCCACTGCCTTGATCTATGTGCAAGTGACTAGCACCCTAGGTGTACTTATCGAACCCTATGGCACTATTTATAGAGTCTTAAAACATGGGCATTACATGACGACTACATATTCACATCGAGGTTTCTTATACTTTATTACCTTTATCAATGATTTTTCATGATATGGGTATTTTTACTTGATGAAGTACAAGTTTGAAACCTTTGAAAAGTTTAAAGAATTCAAAAATGAAGTAGGGAAACAACTTGGCAAGAGTATTAAAACATTTTAATTAGATCAAGGTGTTGAATACTTAAGCTAAGAATTCAAAGGTTATCTAAAAAACAATAGGATATTGTCTCAGTGGACTCTTCCATATACACTACAACATAATGATGTATTTAAAAGGAGAAATCAAAACTTATTGGACATGGTTTGATCTATGATAAGTCTTGCAGAATTACCCAAATCCTTTTATGGTTATGCACAAAAGGCTACTTGCCTATACATTAAATTAAGACATAATAAAGTCAATTGATGTTACACTATATAAGATATGGTATAACAAAAGACCAGTCCTTTCACACATGAAGGTAAGGGGTTCCCCAACCTATGTGAAAAAGAGCAATGTCATTGTAATGACCAAAAATTCCCAACTTATAAATAGTGCTTTTCCCAAGATGTGAATAGTATTCTTGAGACTCGAGATATACTGAAGTGATCGGGTGAAAGTATTAATCATAAAATAATTTTGGGCAAAGTTTGAAACTAAACTAAAGTCATTTAGTGGGTTAAAAACATAAAGAAAGTTTTATAGCAATGTCATATGAATAGTAACTTAGTTTTAACTTAACCATAAAATATTCAAAAAGTTGCTCAGAAAATTTTGTATTAATACAACCTAATACTAAAAAATTCTAATTAGCTTGTTGGCACTGGAATTGGAATTTTTAGAGATTGGGAAGTTTTTTTTTACTAAAATCGAGTAACCTTAAAAACTATGTTTTAATCGATTTTTTCTTATTTTTAGCATAGATTTTTAGAGCCTTTTAAGGCTTGATTTATGGAAAATTATGGGTCTTTTAGATGTCAAAAATTAGGCAAGAAAAATTGAAAAAAAAAGGGCTATATAAAGGGGTCAAATGCTAGTTAAAAGAAGAATAGTTCTTTCTTCCTAATACTAGCAGCCGATGCCTATAAAGGAATAAGGAGCAGCCATTTTTGCTCCTTTCCACCTCTAATTTGTCTTATTTTCTTTCATTTGAACCCCAAAGTCCATGCCTCCATAGCCTCTAAACATTATTTCCACCTTGAATTACATGAAAAATCAAGAGAAAAGCTTGATTTTGTCTATTGATGAATAGTAACTCGAGATTGCTCGAGTAAGATTTTTTGAATTTTGATATTTTTTGATGTTCCTTAAGTGGCCAAAGTCATGTCTAGGTAGTCAATTTTTCATTTTAATGTCCGTATGATTTATTACGAATTTTTATGTATTGAATCTTTAATAGGCAATTGTGGAAATCGATAAAACTCAAGACAAAAGGAAGAGCAAGGTGTAAATAATCCTTGGTAGTGCATTTCGACTCTTGGTATGTGTAAGTGGCATAAATTGTGGAAATTCAATTATGCCCTTATTATTTCATAATATGCCATTAATGATCTTAGTGAAATTAATGCATAATTAAGATCATGATTGGCATTTAATTGTGTATAATGATAGAATTGATGTATGTTGAAATCAATTAAGATGTTAGATGGATGTAAATGATATATGTTGATATTTTGTTAAATGTGGTCATGTATCTATGTGTATGTATATGTGTATTATGCTTGGGAACTATGATGTATGCATATGGATGGCATTATATGTCTATATGAATATGATGTATAAAGATCAATGCATGTGATAGAGCTTTGAGGCTTTAGAGGGCATAATGGCAAAAATGGCCATTGGATGATATGTGTTAGTTTCCATTGACATATGTATGTATATACATGTCACAAATGTGTGCCATGTATGATGTATGACCATGAATGAATGAAATTGCTTTATATAGACACAAGAAATAATGTATGATGTGATGAAATACATTATGGATGGTTGAGAGACATGATGGCCGAATGGCCTATGTATTGGTACTTATGCAATGCCAGTAACCTGAGGCTCCATAAATAGTACCTTGAGGCTTGAAAAGTGTGCCTGGAGTGTCGAGTCACCCTTACAAGACCCTAGATAGGACATACTAGCCATTAAACTTTAAGAGGCTCAAAAAGGATAAAAACGACTCAAATTATTTTAGGCCATAAGCTCAAATTAAGTCGAGTCGGGAATGACTTGGGATGAGCCCAGACAAAATATCATACTGTGAAGGTAAAAAATTGTAATTAGGTCAACGGAGATGGAATTTTAATTTTTTGAGATCATTTGAGGATTTTTTGAAATTTTCAACAAAATTGCAATATTTTGAGAATTTTGCAAGCCTTTTTCTCCTAAAGGAATTTGGCTGTAAAATTTTGTATGCCCCTAAATGAGGCTATTTAAGGATTTTTTTTAAAAAATGTAATGATTTTTTAAGGTCCAAGTGAAATTTTTAAATTTCCTAAAATTCTGTCGAAAAATTAAGATTTTCGAGAATTTGGTTCACCTACTTCACGATGGAATTTTGCTACAAATTTTTATTGGCATCTAATTGGGCCTAATTAAGGATTTTAGGAATAAATAGCATAATTTTTTAACATTTGAGTGATTTTTAAAAATTTCCCAAAGTTTCAACTCTAATTTTCTAAAAAATTGAGTTTTGAGGCACTCAAGTGCCACATGTCATGCCTGAGGCACCCCTACACTAGAAATAATGGTTTTGACATATGTCCTCTAGCCCTACCTTATTGCCACCTCACCAAACTCCACCCACCTTCATTTTTTCCTTCTTCTTCATATTCATTTTTGCTGTCCATGTTGCTTCAACTTTTTCTCCATATTTTTATGGCTATTCTAGCTTGATTTTCCCATGTAAGGTAACCAAAAATCCCTGAGTTAGGTAGCAATTGAGTCTTAAAGAATTTATCCATCATTAGCAAGTAAAGAATTCAAGAAAATTAAAAAGTGGTCAAGTGTACACCAAAAGAGACTTGGGAGGCTGACCTTATGTGTGTAAGTGTTCATCCTTTCCTTTTATTTTATTTTCTAGGGGATTTCCTCCTTTTAGGACCACCTATAATCATATAATTTTAATTGGGGATTTATGGAATTTTTGATGATTTTTCTAAGGGATGGAAGCTTGTATGAAGGCTAAGGGAGAAGGATGCCTAACAAAGGAGTTTAGCCAGCTTGAGGGTATGGAAAAGCTTTATCTCTTGATGTGGTATATGAATTTAATTAATTACTAGCATGCCTTATTTCCTTATATTAAGAATTATGTGACCTTGTAGTATGGAATCCTTAGTTGCAATAAGTATTGAGGTTAAAATTATTCATATAAGCTTTAGTGATGCCATTTATATGTGTTATTGAGAAGTTAGGGGTCAATATTGTTGTATCCATGAGGTTGTGTGAAATGGCTTCTATATGGCCATGTGTGTATGTGTGCTTTGCTTCTGATTTGTGTATGGGAAATGGAGCTTTTGTTATGTATGGCATGGTATAAGTTTATAACATGTTAAGGTAGTGCCTATATGATGATATATGCATAGAGTTATAAGGAGATATGTATATATTGTATGGGTGCTAATAAAAATTGAGAGGTGTGAGATATAACCACTTTAGTGTCCTAGGTTTTGGTGTATGTTTGGAATGTGAGTGAGGGTGTCATGGAAATGGAAGAATAAGGTATATTAAGTGATAAACTCGAAGAGGACAACATGTACATATGGGTGGCATATATGGCCAAGTAATTAAATGAATGTGTAATGGCATGTAATGCATGATAAGGGATATATAAATGTGTAATTTTGTTAGAATGATAATGCATGACATGTGTTTGTGATGGCTTAATAAAAAATGCATGTATCTAATTGTAAAGTAAAGGTGGTTGAGATGTGTGTGAGTGACTTAGGGCATGGATGGTGGGGTAGGTAGTGACTAGATTATGAAAGCAATTAGGTGTGGTATAGAAATGTATGCCTAAGTGGTGAACTTAATGAAATAATGCATAATTTTGTTTATGATATAAGGCTGAGACATGTAGGTGTAATGGATTGTAATGTATGGCTCCAAAGTATTTGCATGTAGTCATGTGTTAGACTAATAACATGTAGTATGTAGGTGTGATAACTTATGGAAAATGTATATCATTAGTTATAAAAATATGTTTAGCCGAGAGGTTTGCATGTGGTCATAGGTATAATATGCATGATATGGTTTAATATTAATACTTTAAAATAGTGTGG
Source organism: Hura crepitans (assembly GCA_948208565.1). Classification (NCBI taxonomy): domain Eukaryota; kingdom Viridiplantae; phylum Streptophyta; class Magnoliopsida; order Malpighiales; family Euphorbiaceae; genus Hura; species Hura crepitans. The sequence continues at coordinate 5,289 of CANXYI011489331.1, forward strand.
TTGAAAAGGTATTAGTTGTATATAATGAAATTGATAGGATAATCCATACATGGGACTAACATGGCATGCTAACGATAAAATAATACATAAGCAAAATAGTGGCCATAATTAAGTAAGAAGGAAATGTCTTATAAATGTCTTAAAAAGTGCATGGAAAAATTAGGCCAAAAATGTGATCAATATGGCATGAAATGAGACCTATATTCTAGGCCATTTGTGCACTTAAGTTTAAAAGAAATTTAAGGCCAATGTGAAAATATGAAATGATATAAACTTGAGCCATAATAGCCAATTGTTTTGGCATTAAAAGAGGTATGGAAAGATGCTTAGAAATTAGTGACTATGGGATTATAACAGTGTCATGAACTCATAAATTGGCTTATATTTGTCCTATAAAAATGACCATTTTGGGCTTAACCTGAATATGACTCACAAATTACACATAATATGACCTTAATTAATGGTAATAAAATGGACTTAATTATGCCTATAAGAATAATTTAAATTAGGTTCAAAAAATATACTCATAATTGTCCGATAGGACCAAAAATGACCTGTAACTGTCCAGGTCATATTTCAACTATCAAAATAAATTTGTAACTGATTGTTAAACATTTTTAAATAGTATAAAATAATGATCAAGAAATAAATGAATGCAAAAGAAAGTTAGATGGCCAATTAGTTAGACACCTACTAGATGGGTTGACCATTCAACTTAGGGATTAGCAACTTTTAGACTATCTATTTATCAGACTAGGCTAGTGAAGTAGTCGAAGTTCATTATTGAGCCACTACACTAGTTTGTGGGGCAAACACTTTTTGTTGCTAGCACTTTGATAGTACATCAGACTATGCCGATATAGTGGCAAAGGTCCCTTGAGAGGCCACTACATTAGTCTATTAGGTATACCCGAAAAAATTATTTGACTTGATTAGTTACCTTGTGAGGTTTATAGACTAATCTCTATGCATAGCTACTTAGTATTTGTGCCACTTGGGAGGTTCCTATGAACTATTCCCTATAAGCTATATGATGCCGGTGTAGTAGTCGAGGTCTAAAATGTAGGCCACTTCACATCCTTTAGTTCCCTCTTGGTCTAATGTCTGTAAGTGTTATCTATCTAGTTGGGCCTATAAAATGGACTTAAAATCAAGTGAAATGTAAATTCAAAATAGTTAATGAAAGTTTTTAATGATAAATTTAATAAATAAATCCCTAGTGGCATTTTGTAAAATTTGAAGAAAATTTGACATATCATCTGAATGACATTAATCATCTGGCATGTTACTCACACCTTACACCTAGGCTATTATTTTATGCTTGCATTTGTCTAGTATAACTATAATTACCTAGCTGATGGAATGTATGTAAATGAAATGAGTATTGCAATTTTTAAATGGGTTTCTATATACTTAAATCCTAAGTTGTTAGTGTATTAAAGCATCTGTGTGCTAGCATAAGACATGCTTTTAATGTATTAAATTCATCACTTAGTTTTATACTTAATGTACCAGTGCTTTGGTGTGCAGGTAACTAGTAGTAGTAGTTAAGCCTCATTGTATGTGTAGTGTAGCAACGAAGACAATATGGGTCCAAGTTTTATATTATTTTTTTGATGTATACAGTAGGCACTCATATAAGAGTTATATGTTATATGTCTAGCATGCTTAGAAACTGTTGAAGTTTGTAAACTTAAGCAAATCAATTGTATATAAATAAGGTCCTATGTGGTTTTATTATATGTCAGCTTAAGGCCCTATATGTCTAATTTAGACCTAAATAAGGTATGTTGATGATTTACTAGGGGACCAAAAGGGTCCTGGTGGAGGTTATATGTTATTACTTATAGATGTTTTTTTTATAGGTAAAAAGAATTTTGGTATATCATCCGAGTAGCTATTACACTGCCTAATTTTTTTGTGACCTGTAAAGTGTCTGTATATTCTTTGTCTGAGTCCGTCTAACCATGTATAAATGTGTATAAGAATTAGACTGGACATTAGGACCATATAAGATAGAGTTTTAGAATAATCCCTAAGTGTTAAGGAGTTTTCTCTTAGAGCAATCCTAAGATAGGTGACCTGTCATTAAGTGCATCCCCTGTCGCATTCTTTGGGAATCCTATAGGGGGTGTCACATGTGCATATAGGGTCACACACATACTTTCATGATATTACTGTCCTTAAAAACTAGATATAGTTCTGACCATTGCTTCAAACCTCTTATTAGATTCAGTTCAGTCGAAAAAATCATATTATTTTAAGACCTATCACCATATTTAGTTCGGTTCATAACATCAGACTATTTTAAGACCTATCACCCGATTCAGTTCAATCCAAACTATAAGCTTTTTCAGGCTTATCACTAGATTTAATTTGTTCTATACTATCAACTTCTTCAGTCTTATCACCAAATTCAATTCAATCTATACTATCAACTTCTTTGGGCTTATTACTAGATTCGATTTAATCTAGACCATCATATTATTCTTCAGACCACATTTGGTTTGATCCACACTATCAACTTTTTTAGACTTATCACCAGATTTGATTTAGTCAATTTCAATTTTTTTAACTCATCACTAGATTTTGTTTGGTCCTTTAAACTTACAAACTTGAAGGCGAACAAGCATGCATATTTAGTGGATTTTTCATTAGCTTTAACATTTTGAAATTCATTTAAAGATAAGCACACACAAAATGTGGAATAATTTTGCTTCACCTAGAGGCAAATAGGCATTAGTATTTAGTGTAGTTCTTTCTAGTTTTAATGTTTTCATCTCACCTAAAGGCAAGTAGGTATCCATATTCGATGTAGCTTACTTTTATCTAGAAATATCTCAAGCAAAGGCATGTTCAGATCTAGTTGGATTTTCACTTAACTCGAGCATGAGCAAGCACCTGTATTTAACAAAGTTCATCTTTACAACATCAATTTTTTTAAGGGAAGATACAATTATGGTCTAGCAAGTTTATGCATTGATTTGGAGGCAAGCATTCATATTCAATATAACTTTACACTAGGTAAGTATACCTTCTAGTAAGTGTCTCTAACTTAGGTATTTTGAGTACACTTTTTCAATCTTTGCATTTCATAGCACACAATAAAGTGGGAGAAATTATAGAAGTGTGGATTTTTGGTCTAGGACTTTCCTATGGATTTATACTTTAACCCGACCCAAAAATCTCATGGGTGTGACCCGATTGTAGAAAAAATGGGAATATGTGTCAGTAGCAAAGGGCTTAGACCCATTTACAAAATGGGGGTTCAAGGGTAAAGCCCCTGCGGCATGGATCCATTCACTTTTGGGCCTATGATGATAACTAAAGATAGGCCTTAGCAATAAGGCAAGGAACATAAAACCGTGGTCTGTATAGTTGATCATGGTATAAGTCTGCATTAACTTGATGCCACAAGGTTTGCACAGACTAATATAAAGGTAGGCCCATAAACCATCCAAGTAAACCTAAAGCCTAAATCCATATGGACCTAGTGACTAAGGTTTGCATACACCTGCTAACAAAACTTTGAAAAGTGTGATTTTCCTATTTGGACTCTAATTCTTAATCCTAGCATGACTCTACTTCTTTAGGATGGGTAAGATATCCACTAACATTATTAATACCCCTCCGATCAACCTATTTCATAACAAAATTAGCACATAATCTATTGAGAATAACTTGATAATTTCAAAACTCTAAGGTAAAGACTTTGAAGTAGGATTGATCTACTAGTCCTAAGCTCTCACTAAAATAGTCATTCTTTCTAAAACCCAACCATTGTCTTATTGCTTGGTGGTAATTTCAAGATAAGATCTAAGGCTCTTTTCATGTTATTCATTCTTTTATTTGTGTTGTTTACTCTAACCAATGATCTCCCATGATTTATTGACACGTGGGGTGATTCTATATAGTCCCCACATGGATTATAGAAGTAGGTTAACCTTTTAAATTATTTTAATCATGTTTTATTCATAAAAAAATTGTAATCATAATATTTTTTGGAACAGATGACTAAGTCCACATAGACCTATTTTAATGGATATGAGGTCTACAGGAACCTATTATTTGAATATGTATATAATTTAAGGTTTGCACGGACCAATGTTCGATAACATTTTCCATTTACTTTGTATACTATGTTTTAATGTATTATGCTTTCCATGCCAATATACCTATATGTTGTTATCATATTGTATGACTATTCTATTTTGTAATATACATATTGTTCATATCCTAGAATTAATGTATGGTCCACACAGACTCCCTTGAATGAGGAGTGTAGTTCATATAGACATATGTTCGGAATTTTAGTCCTTATTAATATCTATATTTATCTTTATGTTTTCTTTTGCTTAATTGATTCATCATTCTCTTAGTTATAATCATCATTTAGGCATGTATCATGATCATACATGTTCATATCACACAAGTTGTTATCATTTTATTTTGTATTGCTCTCAGGTCCTCATAGACCATTATTTGTATCACTAACCTCTTTCCTTGACTTGTGTAAAAGTGACTATTCTTACTAAATTTAAGGTTCGGATAGACATATTAGCCATGACATGTTGTACTCTATACTAAAATAGACTGGGGCTGTAATGAGTCTACAGGAACATGAAGATGTACAGATATGATCAAATAGATTATTCTATATTCTTTCATTTTGGTTTTGTATCTTTTATTTCTTTTGATTATTTTAGGTGTAATAGCTAAATTAAATAACTTGTTTTATAAGTCAAAAACCTAACCTCACATTAAATGGTTTTCTACATAATTAATTATTATTTTCTTAATAAAATGATTTTCAATTTTCTTTAATAAAAGCCACATGAAAAATTTATTTTAATAAAGGCCAATCTTCTAGAGATGAGAGTTCGACAATTACCACTAATTCCAATAAAATTATGTGTAGTTATTAAGTCAAATCTCAATTAATAAATTAACCAATTTCTGGTTGTATACTTTTAACATTGCCACTTATTCTCTTTACATGGAAAGGTGACATAAATGCT
>CANXYI011489341.1:0-13386 GCA_948208565.1 Hura crepitans
CTTGTCAACATGTGAAAGTTGAACACCAAGTTCCTTTTGGATTGTTACACTTGATAGCATTCCTAGAATGGAAATAGGAAAATATGACCATGGACTATATAATAGGGTTTCTGCTGACCAGAAGCTGATGTGACACTGTATAGGTGATAGTGGATAGATTGACAGAGGCAACTCACTTTATCCAAGTGAGGATGGAGTATTCCTTAGACAAGCTAGCTCAACTTTACATTGATGAGATTGTATAGTTACATGGAGTGCCAATAGCCATCATTTCAGATTAAGACCTGAGGTTTACCTCTAGATTTTAGAAGAAGATACAAGAAGCATTAGGTACTTGATTGACATACAGCATAACATTTCATCCTCAAATGGATAGACAACTAGAATGAGTGATACAAGTGTTGGAAAACATGCTTCATAGCTATGCAATAGAGTTTAGAGGTAACTAGGATCAATACTTGTCATTGGCTAAATATAAATAAAACAATAGCCATCATGCCAACTTAGGAATGGCAACTTCTGAGGCATTATATAGAGGAAGGTATAGAACTCCTCTTTGTTAGAGTGAAGTGGGAGAAAGTAAGATTATGGGATCCGACTTAATCAGAGACGTAAAGGAGAAGGTTAAAATTATAAGAGATAGATTAAAAGCCACCTCAAACTAATAGAAGTCTTATGATGATTTGAAATGATGAGATATCAAGTATGAAGTTAGTGACCGAGCATTTCTAAAAGTGTTGCCATGGAAGAAAATGCTCGGATTTTGTAAAAGGGGAAACTCAGTCTCATGTTCATTGGTACCTATGAGATTACAGAACATGTGAGACCCTTGGCATATAGATAAGCCTTACCTCCTAAGCTATAATACATGTATGATGTCTTCCCTGTGTTAATATTGAGACAATATAGATCGAATGCTTCACATGTGATAGCTATAGGGGAAATATAAGTATAGTCGGGCTTAACATATGAAGAGAAATGGTGCAAACTCTAGCTAAAGAAGTGAAGCAACTATAGAATAAGTCAATCCCTTTAGTAAAAGTATTATAGAGTCACTATAACACAATAAAAGCCACCTAGGAGAGCGAAGAACATATGAAAGCATGATACCTTAATTTTTCACCTTAGGTAATTTCGAGGATGAAATTTCTTAAGAGGGGATGAATTGTAATGTCTGTAAGTCTAAGTTCTATGAACAGTACATCATTGGCATAAATAGTGTTCTTGATGGGTCAAGGCACTTTTATAAGGCCAGAAAGGGACATATTGGTCATAAAACTTTGGCGAGCCATAAAATGGACAAAATGAAAGAATTTAAAAATTTAAGAGAAACAATAAAACATTTCTCATCAAGAACTAATAAATATTGATATAAAATGAGGTTATGTCTAGAAAGCCCTATGATGTGCCCGGACGGACTGAAAAATACCATACCTTAAACCTAAAAAAATCCATTCTACATGAATGTGAAGGAATTTTAATTTTCTAAGGTTGTTTGATATTTTTCTAAATATTTTATTCTAACAGGTGAATTGTGACCTAAAGTTGATAGTGGAATTTTGACATGAACTTTTATGAGGGCCTTAATGGCACTAATCGAGGATTTTTAAAAATAAAATGACTATTTTTTGAGGCTAAGAGAAATTTCCATGAATTTTTGAAATTTAAAAGAAAATCGAGAGAAAACAGACTATTTGATCGCCGCATGTCACAATCTAAGCCATCTACCCACCTATATAAATAGGCCTAAACATGTGAAAGTGTCATATAAGTAAGGCAACATCTTTTCCCACAAATTTCCCTAAAAATATAATGCCATTTGCCCTTTCTCTCTCCTCCTTTTTTCTTCATTTTCTTTCTTCTCCCACCACTAATTTCCATGCATCATACATGATTTTTAACCTCCATAGCCTCTTAAAGCTAATTACTTTAACAAAAATCAGAAATAGAGACTAAAAAGGAGAAGTTGAATCTTGGTGAATAGTGTAAATTTTTAGTGTCAAAGAGAAGGTGTTAAAGGAGAGCACCATTTAAGGTATTCAAGGGGTCGAGAAAAGGGTGTTTTCATACCCTAGGTATATAAAATTGACCTAATCCATATGTGTCATATGGATATGCATGAATGTGTGTGTGTGTGTGTACATGTGTATGGTGATGCCATTTCTTAGTGTTAGGCATGTAATTAATCTGAATGACGAGTGTAATTATGTTATGGATGTAAAAATAGCATGGTATGCATGATTTGGGGGATAGAAAACTAAGTGTTGGTATATGTCTTGTGTATGGCCAAAACATATGTATATGTGTGCATGGTATGTGTGTTTATATGTATGACATGTTAGGCATGGCTTTGACATACAAATGAGTTGAGCAAGGTGTGATAGGAATTTGAATACCCATAATATGATACGTGCAATGTTAGTTTGGAAAATAGTGACCTAAAAGGGATATGTAATGTGTACATAGATAATGATAGGTAAAACTGATAATATGTGTCCAGTTTGTTGGCATGAGAATGATAGATGGGTCTATAGTGATTATGAGATGAATGAATGTAGAAATGATGGATTTTAGATTGGCATGCTTAGTGCTATAGAAGGTATAATATTAGAAAATGACCAAATGAATATTAACTTATGCAAAAATGACAAAATGAATAGTAATTTCATAACAAAAGACCTAAAATTGAAATTTGTGTGGAATTTCATGTAAAATGAAAATCAATGTTGTTAATGACATAAAATAAGATGAAAGATAATTAGAAAAGATATAAGTGAATAATGAATTAGGAATTGGCCCATCAGTTAGACACCAACTAAATAGGTTGACTGGTCAACTAGGGAGTTAGCAGCTACTTGGTAAGTTTGCCCTTTTAGAGCCATTATTATTTGAGGTAATCGTTGGTGTAGCTATTAAGGTTTTGAGGTTAAACCCTACACCTTCAGGTATTAAGAGGTCCACCTGAGATGATCTCTACTACCTATTAGCTATTTGTGGATATTAGGAGGTCCTATAGGGTTGATCCTTGCTATCCATCTGTATTGCATTAGAGATGTTGACTTGGGGTATTAGGAGGTCCCATAGGGCTAATCCCTACTACCCCTCTTATAGATATTGGGAGGTCTATAGATTAATCCTTACTATTTGCCAGTCTGGTATTAGGAGGTTAACAGACTGATCCTTATTATCAGACCAGGTAGGTGTAGCTATTGAGGCCAAAAATATGGGCCACTATGTAGGATAAATCCCACTATCTATTATCTTAAAGTGTAGTCTATTATGTGCCTAAACAACATTAACTTAGTAATGATAATATTATTTGAATATGAATAATAGAAATTGAGATATTACATGTATTTAAATAACTAAATTGCTTAACGGGCTATAATTAATTGCTTGCATAATAAGGCACTATAAGGTAAAGTAAGTAACTGATATCTGGTATAATAAACTTACTTAGACATTATTATAATAGCTATATATGTGTACATATGAACTTATATGTGTGTTTACATTCATGACGTACCTTTATTGTGTCAATTCCACCACTAAGGTGTATACTCAGGGTGTCGGTGTTTCGATGCATAGGCTATTGATGGAGTAGTAGTCTAATTTTAGTACTGTAGTGTAGCTATTTCTGATTCTCTAGAGGGTAAAAGTTTTGTAATATTTTTGTTATGTTGTAGCAATGCACCCATGTATATATTGGGGTTAGAAATGGGTAGTGTATATACATTATGAAAACTCATATAATTAAACCACATGTTAGTAGAAAACCTAATTTTTTATGGGTATATGTATATGCATGTATATATTCATATTTGAATGTTGTGGGTCTGAGAACCTATGATTGATGTGTGTCTAGTATTGATGATGGATTGAGGGACCAAAAGGGTCCAAGATTTGTAGATTGAGATTGAATTGTTATAGAAGTTCTTTTTATGCAAGAAAAAAATTTGGTTTTTCACTCGGGTAGCTGTTATGCTACCTAATTTTTTGTAAATGGATAATAGATGTAAAATGGAGTTTTATCATACTAAAATAGGCAATATTAAAAGGATATATAGTTATGTAGACCAGTCAACCAAGTTACACCTTTATATGTGAAAGTGTCTTAAGTTTTAAACAAATGAGCCCTAGGGTAATCTAATGATGGGTGACCTAAGAGAACTGGCACTCTTTATCTATTTCCTTTAGGAATATGCTGGTGGTGTTATAGTGGGGTAAACCATTATACTGCTAGCACTTTTGTTTGTGAATCAGACTAGGCCGATACAGTACTAAAAGTCCTTGTAAAAGCCTGTACACTAGTTTGTGGGGCAAACGAGGATGAATAATTTGACATAATGATTGTGATAAACTACTTTGGGTGGTCTACAGACTAATCCCTACGTTTTGTTGTTGAATTCTTAGTGGTTCTTGTGAACTAATCCCTATGGCTATCTTAAACTAGTGCAATGGTTGGGGTTTAAATAGTGTCGACCACTACACACTCCTTCGATTCCCTCTTAGTCTAGTGTCTACCTTAGTCAGGCCTATAGAATTAAACTAAATTAATGTACAATATAAGTTTGATTGATTAATGACAAATTAAGCTGAAGACTTAAATATAGAGAACACAATGGCATTTTGGTAATTAGTGGATAAAATGGCATATCACTTGAATAGCATAAGTCACATGACATATCATCTATACATTGCATTTTGACTAGTACATTATCATTACATGCCTGCTAGTGTATTTAACATGCTTGAATGGTTTAAATTCACCACTAAGTTTATACTCAGGGTACCCGTGCTATGGTGCATAGGTAGTAAGGAAAAGTAGACTAGCCTCAGAGATTGTGTAGTGTAGCAGTACAATTATTGAAGGGTAAATAGAGTTCTTTTTATTTTGGTAGTGGCACTTATGCAAATATTATAGGTATGGATTAGCGTGCTTAAAAGTTGCATTACCTTTATATGTTTGTAATTATAAAGACTAGAAGTGCTATGCTTAATCAAGTGGCTTGTTGAAGGACTTTAGATATGAATGTCCATAAAATATGGGTCTAAGGCCTTGTGTGTTGTTATTAGTGATTGATATGGGTTGGATGTTGATTTAGAGGACTAGAAGCATCTAGAAGTAAGTTGATAGATAATATTATCTTTAAAAGTGCTTTCAAAAGTGGAAAATAAAATTTCAGAATGCCCTTAGTTAGCCATTGTGTTCCCCAAAATTTTTCCAAACATAAGAAAAGTTTATTAAAGGAATCCTAGGATGAAAATGACATTATAAAATATGACATAGAGTTAGATATCCAATTTTGTACCGATCTGTTTAAATATTTTGATTTTTATAAGTGTTAAATGAATGGACCTTAGGGAAATCTAAGGATGGGTGACCTATAAGAAGTGCACTACTTATCCGATTTCCTCTGAGATGTAGTAGGGGGTGTCATAGATATGGCTCAAATGGAGCTTATATAGGCAGACCTATGCAAAATAATATCAGAATTAAAGGAAACAAGCAATCAAGAATTAATAGACAAAATAAAAAGCACTTACTAAGATGCTTGAGACAAAGCCATGGATAAACTGATAGCTTTTCTTCATAAGAATCACCATGTCTAGGCTCCTATACATCTACCTTAATGAGGAGAAACACTAGTTTTAGGAACTGATGCCCTCAATCGGCTCCAACATAGATAAAAAGTTCTAGCTCACATTGTCGTTAGCATTCGCAAACAATATGGTCCTTAAAAGGTTCAAGATAAAGAATAAGTGTATTGATCTACCTCAGGCTAAGTAGTAGATGCAACATTAGCCCATTGCTCATACAAATCGGTGTATTAAATGCTATTTGAGCAATCTTGAGGCATAAAATTGAGCAAACTCCTCACATCTTAATGACAAAGAGTAGGAAAGTTGTAACTTACATCGAATGCAATCACTTGTCTAGTATAAGGCACTCCTATGATGAATGCCTAGTCAAGTAAGGTAATGGTTAGCTCTTTAAGTGACATGTGAAAGGTGTGCATTGTATCCATCCACCTATTTACTAGGGCTCTAAGTGCTTGGAGGTCTTGACAAAAATCCCTTCTAACTAGATGGTGAATGAATGTCTGAAATCTAGTCACTCTAACTCGATTCTTCACTTGAATAGGCATCATCGAATACCACTGTTATAGGTTAGACAATGTGCCCACACACTTAAGGCACATCTGTAAGGAAACATAACATACGTAAATACTTAATAAAATATTGAACATTGACACTAAGGCACAAAATATGTCTACACAAACTTAAATTACAAATAGGTAAGCCTTTGACTATGTCGGCATGAACCAACAATGAGTAGGATTTATCAAAGAGTTTGCATGGACTACCATAAGATAGATAACCTAGCATCATAGAGCAAGTAAGATATGTATAAAATTCCAAAATTTTCATAAAAGGTCCACACTTACCCCACAACACACTAACAAGTATCCGCACGGACTACAAGCAACAACCATTGAGTCTGCATAGACCATCTACCCTATCAAATGAAGAAAAACTCAAAACATTATCCTAATGGTTTTGAAAGTTTTTACTAAAGGGTATGTCTGCATAGACTAAGTATGTCTTAAGCAAACTAGGTCCATATAGACTTATTGAACCAGTCAGCAGCGCACAACAAGAAAATAATAGAGAAATGAAACTCAAAATCAAAAATAAAGCACAAAAGAGGAAGAAAAGAACTTAGGGATACACTTCAATGCAAACATGACTAGCCAAGTTAGCTAAAAGTGGCATTAGGGCACTAAAGGGGATTTCATTCATTGGAGCAAAATTTTAGGGTCAATTAACTATCAAAAAGGGCACAAAACCCTTTAAAATTATCCTGGAGATATTCTCCACTAGGGGAAAAGGTAGAAAAGGAGGAGAAATGTTGGCCAGTGGTAGTAATAGTACCATCAAAGTCTTATTGGTGGCTGTATTAACATCAGTGGAGGGTGAGGATGAATCAAAACTTGATAAAGAAGCCATTGGTGCAAAGATAGAAAGATATTAAAAAGGAAAAGGAGAAATGAAGAAGAATAGGAGAAGGAACAATTTTCATCCTATCGCAACAAGTCCACATAGACTGCACTTCTAGTGTCCACATGAACTAACATCTCAACCCATTTTATGCTGGCCCATAGTCTACACAGATCACTTCCACAAACCCTTAAATATGTCCATACGGACCCCTTTAGGAACATATCCTTCTGCTTATCTCTAGTTCACATGTGTCATCCTCATGAATCCACATGTCGTCTGTACATACTAACTCTAATCAATACTTTTTTAGGGCTACTTGGCCTTTATTTGTTTGGGGTATGCAAAAACACAACCCTAAAAGGCCACAAAAAGCATCAAACTAATGTAAGAAGAAGGATGGAACCTAAAATTGGATGAAAATTTGCATCTAAACATGAGAATGTGAGGAAAATTAGTTTATTGAAAAACTATATAGGTTAATGATTTCAAATATGTTTTTAAACAAAACAAATTGATTTTTCAGCCAATGCTCACCACCATTAATAGCTAATGGGCTAATAAATTTGTTTTATTCAATTTTTTGTCCAATAAAATATATTTAACTAATAATGAAATTAGGTTTTGGTTTTCATTTAGGCTTAAAGGAAGTAACCTATTTTGTTTTTAATTTTACCCTCTACTTTAGCTAAATTCCATATGCTTTTATTTATTTGAACATTTTACTACCATTTAGAAAATATTTTCATAGTTAAAAATGTGTTATTTCAATTAAAGGAAAAAATAGGTTAAAAGTGGTCAATTTGCTTAGTTTGTTTCTAAACTAATAGATTCAACCTTCATTTTTAGGTCTTCCTAGAGATATTCAATTATTTTCAACAAGATATCTCTAATTGGACTAAAATGAGATGCCATTTTATCATTAAAAGTTTTCGTATCATGACTCGATAGAGTGGAATCAATCATAAAAGCCATTTTAGTTAATAGGTAAAATTCAATACAAAAATGCCAACTTGGCATCCCAACTCAATGATGTCTATCCATAAATGCCTATAAAGCCAAAGATCAATATAATTATCTTAAAGAAATAAGGTTTGCCTGCTCAAAGCACTAGCTCCATTCCTTTAAAAAGAGTAGAAGCATACAGCTTCTTCCTTCAATTAGAGGTTTTTGAAATCCTTTTCCTTAGCATCCCTCACTTTATGAATAACTTTAAGTCAATCCTTGAAGAATTCCCTTAAAGTTTTAACTTTTATTGGTTTTGTTTGAAGAAGAACAACCTTGAAATAGTGCAGCTTATTTACATTAAACATCAATACCCTATCCATTAGGAAAAGATGTTAGCAAACAATGCGTTGCTTAATATCTTTATTTGTCCAAACAAATTCAACTTCAAGTTAATTCAACCATTAAAATCATTTATTATTTCTCTTTTAAATTCAACTTTAAAGTTAATTTGACATTAATATTTTCTATATTTTGAATTTAACTCCGCATTAATTCAACATCGCAAGATCAACTTCCAGCGTCTTCCTCTTTCTTAGGATTTAGCTACATGTTAATCCTATCTACACTTTTTCTTCGGTTAGCTATACACTAATCCAACTTTTGCCCCTTCCTAGGATTCAACTACACATTAATCCTATCTTCCTCTTTCTTAGGATTCAACTATATGTTAATCCAATCACCTATCTTCCTCTTTCTTGTGAGTCAACTGTATGTTATTCTAATAACTATAATACATTTGTTTCACCTCTTCAAATTTAGCTCCATGCAAATTTGACCAACACTGAAGTCACCATTTGCATGGGACTTCATCCACAGCTGATGAAAACTAAGTACACAATCATAACCTATCATATTAAATAAATACTATTTTTTTTCTCTTTTATAGGATTTAACTCAATGCCTAATCTAATTCACTCAGGTTCAACCTAACAAGCCAATCTAATTTCTTGAGTTCAACCTAACAAGCTAATCTAATTTCTTAGGTTTAGCCTAGGAAGAAAGTCTAATATCCTAAGGTTTAGCCTAATAAGCAAATCCTTCCAGTAAAATTTCATCAACTTGAGATGGGCATTCATAGTCTATGTAGCCTCATGCCAAGTTAAGTATTTATTTCTTACAGGTTGTTTACTCTTTCAATTTATGCATTTTCATAGCACACATAAATTTGGGGGCAATTATAGATGCCCTACCCTTTTATGACCTATGATGATAGCCAGAGATGGGCTTAAAGCAATTTGAAGACCTAATCCATATGGACTAGTATAGCATTGGTCTACCTGAGCATAATGCCATTAAGTCTGCATCACCTAACTAGACTGCACTTGGCCTAAGGCCCATGATTCACCTAAAAAAAATCGAAGTTCATGTTCCCATGTATTAACACAAACCTTGCCCAAAGCCTATGGACTGGTGGAAAAATGCATAACCTATATCTGCATAGACTAAAGTTGCCCAAGTCCATACAAACTTATCAAAGGAAAGCTTTCAAAAGTAGGAGCTTCCTATTTAGACTCTATCTCCTATTCCTAGAAGGATTCTAACTCCTCTAGATGGGAGAGCTATCCCCTAAACCTATAAATAACCCTCTTAGGTATAAGAAAAGGGATGTCATTTTAGAAGCCGAAGCCCTACTATCCAAGAGTCTAGGAGATAACTCTAACACAAGATTCACACTACTTATCCTATAGCCCACACTAAATTATATTCTTTTAAAATCCTATATTCTCATGTTGTTACTTAAGAGCTTCTTCATAAGGTAAGAACTTAGGCTTTTTACTATAAATATAATTTATATACATATTATTCATATAGACCTATGATCTCCCATGATTGATCTTGAGTGAGTTGATTTTATGTAATCCCCACATTGATTATAGGAGTAGGTTGTTATTTTATACCATTTTATTATGTATCATCGGCTATTGACATGTTGTGATTATTCTGTTTTTTCAATCCAAATCACACAGAGTTATCATGAGGCATGTTTATATCTGCATGGAAAAAATATATTGATATATGTGTAATTAGATGTCCGTGTGCACTACCATTCAACTCTATTTTAGTAGTATCTTATATAAGACTTATTTTATTTGCCATATTTGACATGTTTACGTGTTATATTACATGATTATCGTATGAACACCATTATCATGATAGAGCTAATATATGGTCTATATGAACTCCCTTTCAAGAGGATCATAGTTCTTACAGATGGTTATGCCTTGTATTTATTTATTCTTCGTTAATAGTTTGCACAAACTTCTTGTTTATAAGGAACATAGTTTATACACATGATTATGTATAATGAATATTCATGCTACTTTATAGTCTACACGAACTCCTTCTCATAAGGATCATAATTTGTATAGATAATTTTTTGTAACATCAATATATGTATATGTACGTGTGTGTCCTCTGTGATTAATAAATCAATAGCTTTCCTAGTGATAATTCTTTTAGACATGCATCATGATTCATCCATATTCATGTGGAATAATTTTATCCTTTCTTTAGGTCCTCACAGACAATTATATATTTTTTCTGACCTGTTCTTTAAGTTATGTGCAAGTGACCATTCTAGTAGAATAGGAGGTCTAGATAGACATAATAACCCTTATATGCCATAGTCCATAGGGACACTTATAGGAGCCATATTTGAGTCCGCATGGACTTAATGATGTAAAGACAGGACCTATTATATGTCATGAACTATTTCATTTGGTTTTGTACTTTTATTTCTTTTTGTTATTTTTGGCTTGTAATAGATGGAATAATAACTTGTTTTACATGTAAAAAAGCCTAACTTCACATTAAAATGTTTTCTATCTTAATTAATTTGTGTTTTCTTAATAAAAGGTTTTGAGTTTTCCTTAATAAAGTCATATAGAAAAATGTATTTTGACATAGGCCAATCTCCTACATATGAGAATTGGCAAATTACTACCAATTCCTATGGAATTATAGGTAATTGTTAGGTCAAACAGCCACTATTAAATAACTCAATTTTGGGATTAGTACATACCTATGCTTGTTGTATATTCCCAATATTGCAATTTATTTCTTTAAGTGACAAGGTGACATAAATGCTTTAAATATAATGGATGATTGCATGATAAGGGATTGATAAACATTAGAATATAAAGGAAAGTATATTATTAGGGTATTAATAAGATCTGATTCCAAACTATTTCTGGGCAAAAGATTAGTGGTCCTAGTGCAGAACTAGGTGGCAACTCCAAACACCAAATGTTTTCATCCTCAGTAAAATACAATAAATCTACACCCTAAAAGGACTTAGGTAAGTCTATAAGACTCATCATGGATTCAAAAATATCTAATAAAGTTCAATTTCTCCTTTTAGATACACTATTTTACTAAGGTGTATATAGAGGAGTCCATTGAGATAATATACCATTATTTCTTAGAAAACCCTAGAATCCAAAACTTAAGATTCACCCTCTCAATCAAATCGAAGAGTTTTAATACTCTTACCAATTTTTTTCTCAACCTTATTTTTGAATTCTTTGGACTTTTTAAAGGCTTCAGACTTGTACTTCATTAAGTACAAATACTCATATCATGACTGATTATCAATAAATGTAATGAAGTATAAGAAACCTCCATATGCATTAATTGCCATTGGGCTATATATATTAGTATGTATGAGTTCTAATAACTCACTTGCTCACTTAGCCTTTTCTAGAAATAGGTGATTTTTTCATCTTGCCTAGTAAACAAGACTCACATGTTTCATATGATTCATAATCAAATAATCCTAAGCTACCATCATTGTGTAACATAGTCATGCATTTCTCATTTATATGGCCAAGGCTACAATGCCATAGATAATATGGCATTAGGTTATCTATCTTGGATCTCTTAGTACTAATGTTATGTACTTCTTTATTTTTATCCAAAACATAATTTCCATTACATATTATACCTGAATAATAAAACACATTATCCAAGTAAATAGAACAACCCTTATTCTTATTAATGGAAATATTAAAGCCTTGTTCAATAAGACAAGAGATTGAAATAATGTGTCTAGATAAAGAAGGAACATAATAACTATTATAAAAAATTAATACAAGTTTAGAAGATAAAACAAGATGATATAATCCATTAGCTATTGTAGTAACTTTTGCTTCATTTGTTACGTTTAGGTCCACATTTCCCTTTTCTACCTTCTTACTACTTTTTTGTCCCTACATAGAAAAAACTATGTCATAACCACATCTGGTATTCAATACCCATGATTAGTTATCAATAGTAGTAGTAGTATTAATTTCAATCACATTAATACCTAAAGTTAAAGCAACTCTTTGCTTCTCTTTCTAATAAGACTCTAAGTAGGCCTTACAGTTGTGCCTCCAATGCCTAGATTATTTGCAATGAAAGGACATACCTTCTGTGGTAGTTTTCTTTTTAGCAACCAAAGGGGTAACAACAACTTTTTTTCCCTTTTTCTTGCTAATCCCACCTTGGGTACCAGTTGTCTTTTTCCTATTCTTCTTCCTTTTCTTGCACTTAGAAGAAGATGAATAGAAAACCATGACTGCCTTAGAAGAATATTTCTTAATAACATCTTCAAATGTCATGAGCATATTGATTAGCTCAGGAATTGTAGATGTGATCTTTTATATCTAATAATTAAGCACAAAAATTACATAACTATCAGGCAAACTTTGTAAGATTAAGTCTATACTTAAGTCTGCATCAATCATAAAACCTAAAGCTACTAGATACTCTATATACCTATTCATCTTAATCCTATGGTAGGTGGCTCAAGTTCTTTCTAACATTCTACAATAGAATAGGGCTTTTGAGATCTCATATCTCTCAATCCTTCTTTACTCCTGAAATAACTCTTTAGGGTGAAGCATAATTGTAAGAGCATCCATACACTCATGTAATTTCTGTAGCTCAGGAGAAAATGACACTAGCATTATGCATGAAGCAACATTTATATCTTCTATATGCTTTAGATATGCCTTTATCTCATCTATAAAAGCATTATTAGTAAGGATAATAGGTATTGCCTTCTGAATTACATAGGCCACCTTTTTACTTCTCTAAACAATTTTAAGGTTTCTAAGCCAATCTATGTAATTAGAACTAGTAAGCTTATTAACTTTGAGCATGGATCATAAATTGAAGTTGGAAGGTATTATGGTAGTAATACTACATGTAAAAAATGAAAACATGTTAGAGTATGATCATGTACATGCATGCAACAATTTTAAGGTCTTTAAAAATTGTGCGTTACTCCTACTATTTTATTAAGAATCAACAACCCTCACTAATTAATTAGGGAAAGCCTATTAAAAGCTTTTTTTATGGTCCAATATCCATTTTAGTTAAGGTCAAAGCCTT
>CANXYI011489565.1:0-12049 GCA_948208565.1 Hura crepitans
TTAGTGAATTTAGGCCAATCACCAGTGTTGTAGTGGTGAGAGATGGGCATGGTAAGACAAAGTGTTTTGGATTTGTCAACTTTAAGAATGCTGATGATGCTACTAGAGCTGTTGATGCCCTTAATAGGAAGAAATTTGATGATAAGGGGTGGTATATTAGGAAAGCCCAAAAGAAATCTAAAAGGGAAAATGAATTAAAGACAAAATCTAAGCAGCGTATGAAGGAGGCAACTGACAAGTTTCAGGGGGTAACTATACTTCTTTGATACATGTGAGAGAGCAAATGAACAAGTTTCTGAAGGTCATCTGGTGAAAGGCCAACTTCATCCAATAAAACATGATAGTGTATGGGTCTTGTCATTCCAATTGTTCCAGCATGTGCGCAAAGATAGAAATTATAGTTTTATGGATGATAGACTTTATTATCGATGATTATACTAAGTGGGATATTCTCAAGAGCTCCCAGCTAGAAAAATTTCATATAGTGATTTTTTCTGTACAACAATCACAACCAACTTGGGGACCATTTCTCTTCAAGGAACTTGCATGCCTTCTTACGAGTGAAGGCTATGTTATAATTGACATACTTCTAAAATTTTCAATGGATTATCCCCTGTGCTTTAATGACTATCCGTCCTTAACCAACTTGAACACTTGTTTTGTATTTTATCATGTTCAAATACCCTTAATTAGATGAAAACCCACTTCAGCTCTTTCTTCCCCGAGCATCTAATGAGTAGTCTGTCATTTGACTATCTCCAAAATCCTTTTATCTATCTATTATCTCGGGTGCATTCTTCTTAATAACCAATCCGGACTTCAGCTTTTATCCTTTTTCATTCTTGTCTCACTTTTTTTCATTTTCTTTTTTTTTTGAGAGAAGTATCACCTTGTCTGTTCACACTCTTTGCTCATGATTTTGATAACTTGCGACTTTTAGTGCAAAATCCTCCTCGTAATTCAAAAAATTCTTATATATTGATTATTTCTTGGATTTTTCCTGATAGTGCTTTGATAGTATCCTCATTATTAGTCAGTCCTTTTGGATTTTCTAACCAACTATTTTTTGTCAATTCCTTAATGATGCCTTAATTTATTCTCTTCATTGGTTGACTAGCAAGGTTCTTTTTTCTCTCCCTTGAAAGAAGGGATGAACATAAGATGGAATTTCTTCTTTTTTTTTATGTCCCATCATCTTTTTTTTTATTTTCTTTTCCTTTTTTAGAGGTGGGCTATTTTCATAATTTTTTTCTTTTTTTGTTGAACATCCTTCCTTTCATCTTCACAAATAGGAAATGGTAACTTTGCTTCTCTCTATTTGGGCATTTAATCTTTAATCAAATCCAACTACCCTCCTCTTTTCTACTTTCAAGGATACTTCTCACATGTTTTGCACCTATGTTTGACTTCCACAAATCATAAGGGTTTTGCAAGTATCGTTTCATTTTTCTTTTCACATCTTCTCCAATTGCCTTTAGATATCTACAAACTTCCATTAACGCTCTTATAGTTCTTAATCTTGAATCATCCTATAAGATTCCTCAAATGTACAACCATATTTCATGGATGATGTGATAATGGAGAATTCTCATATAACATGTCGTTATTTCTAATAGCTTCCTTTCTTAATAGATCTTCATTTTCATGACAACATCATCGCATGCATTAAACTTCTTTTTTTGTTAAGGGTTGTTACCAATTTTTATGAGCATATGATTATCCTCCTTTTCTCTTACTGTTATTATGATTATTATTATTTTTGAACATGTGTATGGTATGTGAGATAATGGATTTGAGAATTACAATAGAAATATATCATAGTCTAGGATAGGTGGGTTTAGGAAAAATGGACAAATGTAGACAAAGTATAGAAACTAATATACTTATAGGATAAAGCTCATTACAACTATTTCCTCTGGATATTAGGCATATCCTGAAGAGATTATAGTGATGAGTTATTTCAAAAAGAGAGTAACTAAAGAACAATAGCATTATTTCTGAATACTTGAATGTCATCGCCTTCTTTTATTAAAACTGATGGGTGTGTATCAAATTTTAGCCACCCTGCATCCATAAGATTTTTGACCTTTCTTTTGAATGCAATGCAGCTTTCAATGGTGTGTCCTACTACTCCAGCATGATATTCACATTTGGCATTTACATCATACCATGTCAGATATGGTGGTTTTAGAGGGCGTATTAGTGATGAAGAAATTAAGCCTTCTTTCCTTAGCCAGGGGAATAATTCTGCACAGGGTATTGGGAATAACTCTGACTTATTCATTATTTTTTTTCTCTTTATTAGGTTGGCTAGCTGAGCCCCCTGAGCCATTGGACTATTCAGAGAAGACATCTTGTGAATTGGACCTTTGCTACATAGGTAGTGAGGGCATGTAAGGCATTCCAGACTTTTTAGAAGCAGATTTCTTAGCAGTATTACTCTAAGGGTACCTAGTGTCTTCATTCAATATTGATGACAAACCTTGGTTGGCCAACTCTAATACTTTCGTCAGTTGCTTTTTAATTTCCTTCATTTCTTGTAGGATTTTCTCCTGATTTCTCTTTATTGACTCAAATCTTGACTGAATCTCAAAAAGTTCAACCAAATGTGATAGTTGTTTCGGTTGCAAATGTCTTCCCATGTTCTCTAATATAACTTTGTCTTCTATGAGAAAATTCTTTCTAACTCTAGTAAGAATGATTCGAATAAGAAAGAGAAACGGGTCCATTTAATATCTAAAAATTTATCTCTTTAGTAATTCCCAAAAAATGTGATTTTTCAAAATGCATGAATTTAATGCAAATGATTTTAAAACATGCAAATTGATAATAAATACCCCTAAGCATAAATATTCTACAATAGAAAATTTTTAATAAGATTATTAGATATATTGAAGTATATTTTTGTATTATGGTGGTATAATGCCCATTTTTATTTTTTTTTAGATTATAAAAAATAATTCTGGGTATAAAGATGTTAATTCAGATAAAATTAAATCTATGTTTTTATTGATTAATTAATCAAGACTTTCTTCATATCATGATTTACTGTTATTGTTAGTTTCATTGTTAATTTTGTTTTTAAGGACTTGATTACTTAAAATATCGCCATCATTTCTGACGGCGCTATAAACAAAAATTCATTTTGTATAGATTAACAAATTTATAAATATATGTCGTTCCAATTATCCTAAGAAATATTCCTCCTTTTTTATTATTTTTTATTACTATAAGATATCTAACTAAAAATATGACATAATAATCAACATGAATTTTCTCACAAAGAAATTATTTGAATGCTACTTGATAGCTAATAGGTAGGGGTGAGCAAATTTCGGATTGAATCGAAATTACCGACTAGATCAGCTGAAAATTTTCCATTTGGTTCAATTTTTTCAGTTTGGTTTGGTAAAAAAAATCGATTATTTTGGTTCAATTTAATTTAAGAGTCAAAAATCACAAAAACAAACTGACCGAGTTAAAAAAAATACATATTTTAATTATATAATTAAAATTATCTGATTTTTAAGGGTATATATTGAAAGTTCGAACCAAAATTTTGGTTAACTAAAATTTTATGGGTTTTATATATAAATTAAAAATTTGGTTTAATAAAAAAAAATTAAACCCAACTGAATCAAAATATTTTGATTTGGTTCAATTCGATTTTCGGTCATAAATTCTTTAGCAATTCGATTTTCGGTTATTTACTAATGCATATTCTTAATGCAACCTATTAGATACACTTGGATAGGCAAAGACTTCAAAATTCACACAATTTGATTATTTTTGTTGAAAATTCGGTTAATCGAATTAACCGAACCAAACTAATCGAATTATTTCGGTACGATTAATAACTAATTTAGTTCGATTGTTGAACCAAACCGACCCGACCGATGCATGGCCCTACTAGAAGGTCTTAATTTCTTAAAAGTTCTTATTGTCTATACATATGTTAGTACTTATATTTTCCAATACTATGTTTGAGAATAATTAAAAAAATGACTTTAAAAAATCAAATTTTTAATGATATTAAGCTTAATCTTAATTTTTAGCGGATCATACTTTAGTGTAGGCTAATATTATTTTGCAATAAAATATTAAAGTAAATAAAATCATTAATAGCATATAATGAAATATGACAAAATTATTACTAAAACTAAACAATTTCATGGGAATCTAGTTTTGATAGGAAAAATTTTATATGGTCCCCTGTCCTGAATAATATCTTATTTATTTAGTTAGATTCCATTAATCTTAAGAGACCAATGTTGACTTGGGTAAAAACTTTCACGGCCCATTACCGGATTGCCCACGGAGGTGTCCCTACTAATTCTCGGGTAATCCTGAAGGGTAGGTCATTACTGGCCTTTAATGTGTACGTGTGATTTTTGTTAAAAAAAATGCTCATGTATACCAAAATGCATGTATGCATATTAATAAAAGCATGTGACTCCATATAAATTGAAAATCTCCTTTCCTCTGGATTCTTCCTACCGACACTTATCCATCATTCATCTCTCTTTCATTCTTTTTCATTTCCTTTCCTTATTGTGTTGTCGAATTCATAATCCCAAAATTTTATCCTACAATAATACTAAAAGGAAAGGTTGAAGAGAAAAGAGAGTATCAATTTCAGTGAAATCCTGAAGGGCATCGCTGATGGAATCGCAGCTGTTCGATTGAGCTGAGTGCAGGGGATGGTGTTATAGCTATTACGCTTTAGCTGTAGGCCATGATCTTAAGTGATTGGGTGGCCATGTCTTGGATGCAGTCTTTAGAAGATGGTAGGCACTTCTTCGTTGACCAGATCAGCGCCTCCATCGCTTAGATCAATGCTTACCTCGACCAAATCAGCGCATAAAACGCTGAGGAAGGTGTAGCGTGTGCTTATGGTGAGAGGAGCAGGGGTTTATTCCTTTCCCATAAACAAAATAGCGAGCTACAGCCCTGCTAAGAGATCACCACATTTGCTATTCCTACGTTGCTAGTATCCCGAGTTATCATAATGCAGTGCTACATCGTCTGTAGCCGATCACGATGCATAGGGTTGTGCTTACAGGTATCAATTTTCTTCTTTTTATTCCTTAAAATTTCCTTGAGATATTACGATGAGAATGCTGCCTTTGTTATGTTATTATTTCTGCAGTGTTAGGTTGCTCTAAAAATACTGAACATTAATAGCTTCTAAAATCCTGTGAATTTTTAGTTCATTTGATTCTTAACATGATTTGATCAGTGGCCTCTTAAACGTTTTATTTATTTATTTGACCAGATACACTAGATAGTTGCCTACTTTGAAAGGAATAACTAGTTAGTTTAGACCCAAATCAGTAAGATGTCAGTATATATACCCTGAGGACATTTCCTTCAAAAAAATTGTTTTGTTCATGATTATGCAAACTTTTATATCATTACTGACCAACCCATACTCTTATAGAAATCAAGCTGACTTCTATAATGCACTTTTTTTTTTGGGATTATGTTTATAAAGAAAAATAGAGTTTTTGCAAACTGACTCCCTTGAATGTGATGAAGTCATGACTGACTTCAACACATTCAAGTGGAAATCATAGAAAATAAAATAAGGATAGAGAGATTTACTTTGTTTCCTTTGCTGATTTCTAACTTCTTTTGTTATTGGATGTTTTTCTTCTTGATTATTTCCTTTTTTTCCTTGGTGACTACTACTAATTGTGAACTTTCTTACTGATTTTTTTGCTTTTTATTTTCTTCTTGACTGCTGCTGCTGCTATTTCAATTTCTGTGTTTTTTTGCTCTCATTTTTCTTCTGTCAATTTTTCTTAACCAGTTTCTTTTCTGCAGTTTTTTTTTACTCTCTCCCCTTAAATGCAACTCACTGAATCCTATTTATAATCATTCCTCACTCACCTTCTCTCCTATTGGCTACAGTCCCCTCACTCGTTATTTCTCTATATTTTTTGTAAGTGCTTTCTAGAGTGGGCTGGTCTGGTGGCTGAGAGATGGGTTGGGCAATGGACTGGAACTGGCTGTTGGGCTTGGGCTTGGCCCAACAGTCATTTATTTCAATTTTAATTTATTATTTTTCTTAAATTTCCTTGTAGTTGATTATTTTATTTTTCCTTATGGATTGTAATTAATTGAAATTTTTTGTTGTAAATTTTCCTTTTATTTTAATTTGTTGTAATTATTTTTTATTTTTATTTTATTTTAATTTGTAATTACTAATTTGTAATTAATTATTAATTTTATGTTAATTTGTAATTATTTGTTTTTAATTTGTAATTATTAATTTTTTTTTCTTTTTCGTAATTATTGGTTTTTTGACCTATTTCTCCTTTTTATCTTTTTTTTTTACTTATTGTATGTTAATTTTATTCTCGGTAATTAACCATACTACGATTATAATTATTGATTAAAATATCATTTTTTTGTATCACCGTAATGATCAAAATATGTAATATATTCCAATAACATACTAAGTATATCTATTAAATATAATATCTATTATTTTAATGAGCGATATTCATTTTCCTTATTTAAAAAAAACTGGATAAAAATGAGTATCTACACATATTATTACGGTAACTTAGGGGAAATGTGTCTAAAGCAATTACATGAGGTTATGGTGTAATGCCCGAAAACCCCGATTTCATGAATAGTACTTCCCGAGACATGAATAGTATTTTTTGAGCAACCGAGTCACATTGAGGTGGCTGGAAAGAAGTACTAGCCATAGAAGTGTGATGGGTGAAATAATGATAAAAATAAAGTTATTTGAAGTAATAATTAAACCAATAAAATTTTTCACGTGGATATCTAATGAATAGTGACCTTAGCTTGCATTAAGTTGTAAAATGATCGAAATGTGCCTAGATTAACAGGAAAATAGGACAACCTGAAGGTCAAAAATTCCAATTAGTGAAATCATGATTTTTTGACATCGATAAGTATTTTATTTGAATTTCTTAAAAGTGCAATTGATTAATTAACTAAGTTTCCATTGGTTTTTGGACTCAAGATTTTAGAGGTCCCTAAATTGAGAATTTTGTAATTTTTGGTATGGAAAAAAGTAATTTTGGAGACCTCAAACATTAAAATCATATTTTTAAATCTTAGAACAAAAATAGGATTAATTGGAGCCATCAGATTGCCATGTAATGTGATCGTGGCCATCCATGGTCTTAAAAGGTGGGAGTGTATGCTTGTGTAAACTTGATCAAGACACCATCTTTCCCCCTATTTTCCCTAATGGCCGATGTCATGTCTCTCTCTCTCCCTTTCAATTTATTTTCTTCATAAATCCCTTAAATCTCTATGAAATCCTCCATTTTATATACCTAAAATGATCTACATCACCTTTAGAGTCCAATTCTAGTGTTAGTTTTGCAAAAAGAAGTTATTTGAAGGCAAAAAGAGAGGTTTGAAAGTTTAGGGTTTTAAACCCCTAAATTGATGTAAACCCCAAATCCAAACCCTTGCATTTTTCTAGGTAACTAAAGGTGCTCTAATTGATAGTTCTAGTGTTATTTTCAAGTATGGAGTTATATAGATCTTTCCAGGAATTTTTCTAATAAATTTTCTGTTATGAAATTTAGAGAACTTAGAGGAGAACAAGGATAAAGGCAAAGAGAAGCTGTAGAGTGCTATTCGGGATGCCAAATAATCACTCTATAAGTGTATTTGATAAAATATGTGAGTTTATATGTGTGTTATGCAATTTCCATAATATGTGCATATGATGTAAGTGTTATTGATTTAAAGGGTTAGCATAACCCTTAAATGGAAATTAGGGTATATTAGGGTTTATAGCATACTAATTAACTAGAATGAATGATAATTGGGCTTAAAAGAACTGAAATGTGGAAATCTTAAAAGTAGCCAAATGGTATGTATAATAAGGACATAATTGGAATTAATGAAATTGTTGGCACATATGGTGGAGTAAGATGTATTAAACTTAAATTTATTGGTACATTATGTGCTGATATGCCCATTAATGAATATAAGGGATAGTAAGTGTGTATACATAAGATGTATGTATATTATGTGTGAGGTGTTATACAATGCATAGTGTGTACAACATGTTTTGGTTGTAAAGTATGTTAATGGATTGACAATATATTTAATGGAGTCTAAGTTATGAAATGGAATATGGAAAAATGATCATTTGCATATGGATAATAAGAGGTGCACTATGAAATGAATAATGTGGATTGGACACTTAAAGGTGACAAAAAAGAAAATGTGTATGGTAATGTGGACTACTAAAAATGTGGTTATGTAATGTACCATAAGTTGATAAAGATTGATTGGTAAATATGCCTAAATTGCTTGAATATGATAAATGGAATGTGACTTGAGAAATGGTGAGTGAAACCTGTAATGTATACATGACGAGGATAATAATATGGATGGCCCATATGTGTTAGACAACCTGCTGGATAGTTGACCGATCAATTAAAGATGTAGCAGCTACTAAGACACTTCCGTGTCAATCATACATAAATATATTGATACTTGATGATATTTGATTATAATACAGGTGCAATTGCTGAGAGGTCCAACAGAACCACTAGACATAATTCTATGCAAGTCCAGCCACCAGGAGGTTCAATAGCACCACTATGCATATATATTGATGATATTGATATTAATGTGGGTGCAGCAGCTGGGAGGTCCAATAGAACCACCGTATATAAAATAAAGTAGTTGTAGCACTCGAGAGGTTTAATAAGACCATTACGCATTTATATTGACATGATATACTGGTACAGCAGCTGTGAGGTCCAAAATATAGGCCACTGCACATCGTGATCGCGATATCCAGTATTGGGATTGGTGTTTGTTAGATATGGGCTAGTAAATGGAGAAAGATAGTATCTGATATAACAAGTAATGAAATAATCATTGATACACGGGTCAAATGTACATGAGGGAAATAAATATTTAATTAGATTAAATGGTATAAATTGAGAATAACAAATGATTTAAATGGCATAAAATGAGAATAACAAATGATAATGTGATACATAGGTAAGAACACAAGCATAATAAATGGAATTGGCCTAACAAATGGAATTAAGTAAAATCACTGGATTGATTATGTAACTAACTAGACATGATATTGCATTAGCTTATTTAAGACTCATGCACAGTGTGACATTGAATGCTAAACATAATTGTGTGTGTGCGAGTGTGAACATATTTTATCGAATACACCACTAAGGTTTAATGCATCATGTTTTCAATACATATGTTATAGATAAGCATAGGGTGCACTTATACACTATTTTTCTTGTAATTTCCCATACTTTTATATCCTTAATTGTGCTTAATTGATAAAGATTGACTTAATTTAGGAATCTTATCATTTTAGAGTAGGTTTTATAAATCTCAAGTTAATTCATGGATTTTTTAAGACATTTTAGAGAATCTATCTAGCTATGGATGCTAGCCTTGGGTCAAGACTAAGGGTCGCAGTCGATTGTCAGATATAACCCGATTTTTATTAAACAGCTATCATATTTAGCTATACTTTTTAGTTAAAATTCTATAGGGATTAGTCTCCCCTTGATTAGGATAATTTTGGAGAATATTTGAATTCCTATTTTCCATCTTACCTGATCTCTTAGAGATTTTTAGGAATCAATTTCTTTTCTTTAGGGATTCTTTCTATCCCTTTTTATTGATTGAAAAATGTAGAATGGGAGAGAGTTCTTTTTTGAACAAAATATTTTAAATATTTTTCTATTGAGTTTTATTAAGAACATATATGGATGATTTCTTTATTCTAGCCAAGGATTATTAAAGTTTATGTTCGACAAGGATTGTGAGATCTAATTAATTCTTCTCCCCTCTTTATTATTTCAATTTTTGTGTATTTTCTATTATATATTTACATTGTTGTTTTATTGATTTTACAATCTGGCTAATTGCATGATTGATTTAATAGTGAGTGCTATTTAGAGTTTTGAGAAGATAATTGCTTAATAAATCCAATTTCAGTAGCAACCAATTGACAAATTGTGTTGTGGAAATATACAATCTAAGTGTAATAAACTGTGTTGTCAAGTTTATTGGTTAGAAATAGGTTCTTCTAATTCTTAATGCTTTTAACTAGTTAAATTCTACAATGGTGTTCTAGGACTGCCTTGATTAATTAGGAATTAATTACTGAGATTTCATAATTAATCTATTTTTAAGGAGGAATTGGTTGTTAGATGGTATTCAACAACTATAACTAATTGGCTGAAATAATAAATTGATTATCCTTTGTGTCTATGAACAATCCAAAGAACCAAACTGAGATTAATCATTGTGCTAGGTTTCTATCTACTAATTTTTCCATTTAATTTTTTATCCTTTATTTAATTTTAATTGTTACTTCAATTTTTAGTTACATAAAATTCCCATTTAATTTTTTTGACTATTTTTCTTGATTATTTGAAAGAATTAAATTAAATCAGTCTCTGTGGATTCAATCATGCTCACCCTATTTGCAATTTATTTGTGTCTAGAGAGTAGGAAATTATTTTTTATGGATTCAACACCTACTAAATTTTGGCACTGTTGCCAGGGACTGGTTTCTAATTAATTTATTTCTTTTTGATGACCAAGACTAATCATACAGGTGAACTCTAATATGATCCTGAAATTGAGAAGACCACTAGAAGACTAACAAAAAAAATAAAAATCAAAAAGCAAGACCTAACGAGCACTTCAACAAAAATTGAAGAAAAAGCAACCCCTAACTTGCCTCAATCCTCAAGTGATTTGGAAGAAGAGCAGCCTATCATGGCGGTGCAAGATTGGCATCCTATGAGGGTTATAACAACCCCATCGATAGATTAGCCCCCTCTTTACATCAACTACCCTAACTTTGATGTGAATTTTGAGCTAAGACCAAGTATGATACAGCTACTGCCTAAGTTTAGAGAACATGAAAATCCTCACAAGCACCTTAAAGCATTTCATGTAGTTTATGCCAACATGAAACCATAGGGAGTCACTGAATATAAAATCAAATTACGAGCTTTTCCTTTTTCATTAAAAGATAGTGCTAAAGATTGGTTATTTGATTTGTCTCCAGGTTCCATTGAAACATGGGTAGACATGGTCAGATTATTTTTAGAAAAATTCTTCCCTTCTTCTAGAGCAATCAGAATAAAGAAGAAAATAACTGGAGTCAAACAAAAACCATTTGAAACTCTCTATGACTACTAGGAAAGGTTTAAGAGCCTTTGTGCGAGTTTTACACAACACATTATATCAAAAACATCTCTAATTGAACATTTTTACAATAAGCTTTTAAAGATGGAGAGAAAGTTGATTAATGTAGCTAGTAGAGGTGCCCTTGACATAAAACCCCTAGAAGATGCATGCAATCTTATCGACATCATGGCTAGAACATCAAGGCAGTATAAAAATCAAGATGAGAAAGATTAATGAGGTAAGTCAATCTAACATTGAATCTCAGCTTGCACAATTTACCACTTTAGTCAAAAGCTTGGTTACAGGAAACACACAACTAGCTAAAGTTCATGGTTTATATGCTCACTTAGGTCATCTAATTAACATATGCCCGATACTTCAAAAAGATTACCAGTATCATATTAATGCCATAGAAGGATTTTCAAGCCCTCCACAAAGAAGATATAACCCATACTCGAGCACATATAATCTAGGGTGGAGGGATCACCCCAATTTTAGCTATGGACAAAGGCAACCAAACTAGCAGTAAAGACCACTACCACCACAACAGCAGCCATCTACTTCTAAATAAGGTATGTCATTAGAAAATGCTGTAAAGTCACTTGCTAATAATATTGTGCAATTTCAATAGGAAACTAAGGCAAGCATTCATAACTTGGAAAACCAAATGAGTCAATTGGCAAACTCTCTGAGCAAGTTAGAATCCCAAAGGAGGTTGCCATCTCAGACTGAAGTAAATCCAAAACAAAATGCAAGTGCTATAACACTTCAAAGTGGAAAGGAGCTACTGGAACCTAGCCATGACCCATACCTAAAGTCAAATGCAAAAAAATAAGTTAATGTTCATCCAAGA
>CANXYI011489797.1:0-11839 GCA_948208565.1 Hura crepitans
TTTAGTTAAAATGCTTATGGCTCCCACAAGTAGAGGTCCCTCCTAACGAGTCTTTCCAATCAAAGATAATATAATATAACATTTTAGTCTTGTTTAAGGTGAAATTAGGTTGGGCCAATTCCAAATAAAATGGCATAATATGCTTGACCCCACTTCAAATAAGGTTCAATGCAATAGGCCCACATAGAAATCATAATGTGATCGTAAGCTTTTAGGGTTATGTAACCTAGGGGAAGTTGCTAAGCTTGACTATATAGGGCTTATGGCTCCCACAAGCAGAGGTCCCTCTTAACGGGTCTTTCCAATCAAGGATAATAATGATCGATTATTTCACCTTTTTATATACCCGAAGCCACAAGGCCTATGAGTGATAGATATGCTAGCATTTCCCCATTCTTAAATGAAAAATAGAGTCATGGTTCATAATACCATATAGGGTAAAAAGGACATAGTTTATATAGAATGAATGCATTGGATTTGATAAAAATTAGAACATTAGATGGCATATTATTTGGGCACTTTTAGATTAAGATTCTCAATCCCCAGTAGAGTTGCCACTATAGAGATTATGATAGAAAATGGATGATTATAGTAATAAGTTAGAGTAATGTATAAGATTATGATAGAAAAATTTAATGACATTAATTAAATAAAATCAATAGAATAATGTTAAAGTTTAATAAAGAGAAATGTGTGACAAGAAAAAATATTATGAGACAAACTCAATATTTAACTTTATTATGTGAACAATAAATTAAAAGACCTAGTATTGTAATAAGGAGGATATTACAGTACAAGAAAAATTGAAGAGAAAATGAAATACATTCATAATCATAAAACTGTAACATATAGTATACAATATAAGAAAAATGTTAAGAAGTGAAATACTCATTACATTACATACAAGGCATTATGAAGTTATTATATATTGTATATGTCATATAAGAATTATAGTTTAGTGAGATCATATGTATGGTTATAAAAGTGATGGCACCCTAAGTGTGCTCGGGCAAAATGACAATACCCCATGAATACATAAGATATATAAAGATAGCTAAAATCATAGTTTAAAATAAAGTCAAGTTATAAAATTAAGCAGCATACATGACTCATGTAATAAAAATAAATTATAATAAAATTGTGAGTAAGGCTTATATGAGTTAGATAGTACACTAGATAGGTTGACTAGTCACATATGGAAAGTAACGACTACTAGGACACTTTGGTGTCACCTTTTTGTGCCAGTTCATGAGAGCCATTGGACATACATCCCGTCTTAGTACCTTGATCCACGAGGGCCACCGTACCTTAGAAACCATTATGATTTTCATATCATTATTTTTAAGCGGGTGCAGCTGCCGGTAGGTCCGACAAAACCACTACACATAATTTCATGTGGGTGCAACCACAGAGAGGTTCAACAGGATCACTTACATATATAATAACCCATTATGCTAGTGCAGTAGCCATCAGGTCCAAAATGTGGACCACTAAATGACTCTTATCCCCTCAGTCCAGTTAGTGAGATTCTGTTTATCGAATATGGGCTATATATAATTATTAAATTAATAAAAATATGAATATTGAAAAAGATATTATAATGATAAAAGAAAAGATATTTTAATAATAAACTTGCATATACAATATAAGATATTTAACTCATCTAAGTGAAATTCTATTATGTCAAGATTAAAATACTTAATAAAGGAAAACACTGTGATAATACAAAGTGTATGCTCAGATATAATAAGTAATATAAAAATAAGACTAAAAGTATGAAGTTAAATTAAAAATAGGTGGTTTTTACAGAGTCAAGTAATTAATTTAAGCATGATAAGATACATTAAGTTATTTCTCAATTATTTAATATAAAGGATAAATGGATGTTTATAAGAATTAATCAAGACATTAATAAGTATCAAACCTGAATTTAGCAACAATAAGTATAAGAAATCGAGCCACAAATACGAACCAATAAAACAATTATTCAGAAGTTTATTATAAGTAAAAATGTCAAATCTTAAACACCTAACAGTAAGAGAATTATGAACACGACTTATACTATTAATTAATGAAAGGGAAATTACTTATGTTTGTGTGGTTTATATGCTTGCATTGTTAAATATACATCGAACTTATTATCTTATAAGTATTTATTTGTTGCGACATAAGAGTGTCATAAATTGTAAATATTTTTATATTTCTAATGCATGCATGTTATGTATATGTTTCATTTGATACACCTCTAAGCATTATTGCTCTACATACTTACATTTGCTAGTGCATAGGTAGTAGAGAGGAGTTTAAGTAGTAGCCTTAAGCAAAGTAGTGCAAGTTAATGATTTTTATTCAGCATCACATGGAAGTAAGTTAGAAACAATAGTAGATTAGCACTCATGTATATGTGAAATAGTGGACCCAAGATTATATGATCATAAATATGTGTTTGTGGTTAATATTAGTAGTTTTAAATATTGACTAATAGAGATAAAAAGAGGTATAAGCAGTAACATAGTTAAGAATGTGCAATATCCAATAACCAAACCAAGTAAGAGATATTGCTCATGACATCCTATATCTGAACCAGCTATCAATGGGTGTTAGGGTGTTACAGAATTTCTACATGAAATTGTATTTTCTAGTGGAAATTTGATTATAATCCTAAATTAATGTATTTTTCTAATGTGATTGGGATTTTAAATTAGTTAAAAATATTATGAATTATTCTAAACTAATTGGGATAAGTGTTATCAAATTGAGATTAGGATATAGCCATGTCTTCTATGCATAAACCCTCCTAGACACATAGAAGAGGATTATTTTCTTGCTTTATGTGATTTTATCATTTTAATTCTAAAATGTTTAAAATTAAATGGACATGGAAATGAGATTTAATTATTTTTAATGTGATTAATCAAAAATAAATTACATGATCAATATGATTGACATTCCATATTTAAAGCAAGAAAATGTGATTGATGAAAAAGATAAACCAATACTAGTTTTATAAGGGTTATAATTCAAGAAATCAATCATAATCCATATTTTTAATATTTGACACATGCGATACATTAGATATGCATGTCAAAGGTGTATAATTGGCATGATGACTAGTTATAGACCTAAGACCAATATGATTGATTTGCATTGTATGAATTTTTCTTTGGTAAAATTAGGCCTACATATCCTAGCCTTTTCTCTTATTTCTCTTTATGCTTCTCTTCTCATCTATCTCCCCTCATATGTAACATAAGTTATTCTTAATTATATATGATGTAATTGGATTACATAGGGTTAGAATAAAAGGAAGAAATGCAAAAAGCAAAATGGAAAAGAAGGCCTACTAAGAAGGTCCAAGAAGAAATAGTAATAAATGTTCTTTATTTCTTTTTGGGTTTGCAATTCATGCAAACTACCTAGGGTTTGAGCCGATCAATTTCTTTTGCTTAGGAAATCAATATAGTGAAAGCACATAACTAGGTCATATATATTTAATGTGATTAAATATGAATGCATGGTTTAATATGATTAAATATGCATGAGCATGACAAAGCATACACTAACCATGAATGATGAGACTTAATTGGAAGAAATCCCTTAATAATATCATACTTGTAAGCCTTTAATTAATATGAGTTAAACTAGAGTTTTCTTTAGTATTAGGTTGCTGAGCATACTCAAGCCCATTCTACAATAGATATGTTTAAAGCATATTAATGGATTTGTTTTAGCATGGTTATTAGTTTGTTAAGCATACTCAAGGCCAATAATCATGAGGCAAGATTGGGGAAATATGTATATGATCCATATGCACTAAGTGTTAGTGACCCAATGATCACTAGTTGCATATGATGCAATTGGCATGTGATGCCTACCATTTAGTTAATAGTTGGGCTTGTTGAGCATCCTCAAGGCTTTAACCTTAACCAAAATGGATACTAACCCATTAGGAGAGCTTCCTATAGGCTTTCTCGAGTCAAATAGTAAGGGCTATTAAGCTATAATAAAATAGTGGGAGTAATAAGTAATTTTTAAAGACCTTAAAGTTGTTACATAAATATACATGATCATAGTCTAACATGCTTTCATTTTTCACATGTAGCATCATCATCATAATGTCTATAAATATAAATTTGTGATCCATACTCGAGGCCAATAAGCTTATTAGGTTTAATTATATAGATTGGCTTAAAAACCTTAAAATTATTTTAAAGAGTGAAAAGTTGATTTATATAATTGAGAAACTAATACCTATTGTCCCAGCTAATGATGTTTTTGCCTACATGTAACAAGTATATCTGAAGCATATAAAGGATATGGATATTGCTTCATGTATTATGTTGGCATCTATGTCTTCTAAGCTTTAAAAGTAGCATGAGCATATAGATACTCTTACTATTCTATTATATCTCAAAGAGTTATTTGAGGAGCAGAGTAGAATTGAGAGATACAAGATCAAAGAGGCTATATTCAGGTATAGAATGGTTAGGAGAACTTCAGCTATCTAGCATAAGCTAAAGATGAATAGGTATATAAAGTGGTTGGTAGCTCTAGGATTTGTGATGGATGTAAAGTTAAGTATAGACTTAATTTTACAAAGTTTGCCTAATAGTTATACAAGTTTTATGCTTAACTATTAGATGAACAAGATTTCATCTATTACCCCATAGCTATTCAATATGCTAAGATAGCTAAAGATGCTATTAAGAAATTAAATTCTAAGGCAGTCATTATTGTCAATTCATCTTCTTCTAAGGGTAAAAAGAAGAAGAACAAGAAGACAACTAGTACCCAATGTGGGATTGGCAAGAAGAAAGGAAAACAAGCTGTTATTGCCCATTTGATTGCTAGAAAGAAGACTATCATAGAAGGCATGTGCTTCTATTATAGAAAATCTTAGCATTAGGGGCATAATTACAATGCTACTTAGAGTCTTATGAGAAAGAGAAGCAAGAAGTTACTTTAACTTTAGGTATAAATATGATTGATATTAATACTTTTACTATTACTAATAACCAATCATCAGTATTAGATACTGGATGTAATTCTCACTTAATTTTTTCTTTGCAGGGACTAAGGAGCATTAAGAAGGTAGAAAATAGATATGTGAACCTACATGTAGCAAATGGAGCAAGGGTTATTGCATTAGCCATAAGGACATATCATCTTCCTTTGTCTTTTAGCCTTGTATTGATGTTGAACAATTGTTATTATGTTCTTTCATTATCTAGCAACATTATATCAATTTCTTGTCTTGTTAAACAAGGTTTTGATGTTTCCACTAATAAGAACAAAGATTGTTCTATTTACATGGATAATATCTTTTATTATTCAGGTATAATACAAAATAGAATCTATGTTTTGGATAAAGGACTGGAAATTTATTACATTAATAACAAGAGACTCAAGTTAGATATGTGATGCCATTTTATTTATTGCATTATTATCTTAACCACATAAATGAACACATATGACTAGTTACACAAGGATAATAGCTTGGGATCATTTGATTATGAATCATATGATACATGTAAATCTTGTTTAATAGGGAAGATGGCAAAGTCACCTTAATCAGGAATGTGTGAGCATAGAAATGTGTTATTAGAACTCATACATACAAATGTGTATGAACCAATGACAATAGATGCATGTAGAGATTTCTTATACTTCATTACCTTTATTAATGATTATTCTTGATTTGGATATTTGTACTTGATGAAGTATAAGTCTAAATCCTTTGAAAAGTTCAAAGAATTTAGAAATGAGGTTAAGAAACAACTTAGCAAGAGTATTAAAACTCTTCGATCTGATTAAGGTGTTGAATACTTAGTTAACAATTCTAGGGTTATCTAAAAGACAATGGTATCTTGTCTCAGTGGACTCCTCCTTATGCACCAAAAGATAATGGTGTAATATGAAAGGAGAAATCGAACCCTGTTGGATATAGTTCCATCTATGATGAGTCTTGTAGCTTTACCTAAGTCATTCTAGGGTTATGCACTAAAAACTGTTGTTTATATTTTAAATAGAGTTCTATCAAAGTCGGTTTATGTCATACCATATGAGATATGGTATAACAAGAAACTTATTCTTTCACATATCAAGGTATAAGGATGCCCTACATATGTAGAGAGAATAATGTTAGATAAGCTTAAAGCTAAGTCTGATAGATGCTCATTTGTGGGATATCTAAAGGAAACTTTAGGATACTACTTCTATCATCCTTTGGATCAAAATGTGCATGTTTCAAAGCATGCAATCCTTTTAGATAAATAGTTTCTCAAGAAAGATAATAGGAGTAAAATTGAACTTGATGAAGTTTAATATCCACAAATAGAAGCAAATCAATTGACTGATCCCCATTCTATTACTCATAGTGATAAGGTAATAGAAGAATATATGGAAATAGAAGTTCCTAAATGATTTACTAGCGTCATGACTCCTCTAGAGAGATATGGATTTCTTGTGGACCCAAACAAGAAAGTGACCATAGTAAAGGACCATGAGTTTACAAGCTATGGGAAAGTTTTGAAAAGTTTAGAATCGGACTTATGGCTCAAACCTATAGAATTCAAAATAGATTCCATGTATGATAACTAGGTATAGACTTTGGTTGATTCACCTGAAGGGATAAAACCCATTAAGTGTAAATGTGTCTTTAAGAAGAAGATCGACATTGAAGGTAATGTGATTACCTATAAAGCTTGATTGGTGGCAAAAGGCAATCAGCAAAGACAAGGAATTGACTTTGATGAGACTTTTCTCCAATTGTAATACTTAAATCCATTTAGATTCTACTTACCATAACTACTCATTATGATTATAAGATTTGGCAAATAAATGTAAAGATAACTTTCCTTAATGGAAACTTATCAAAGGAAGTTTATATGACACAACCTAAAGGTTTTGCATCCATAAATGGCAATCAGGTCTGCAAGCTTTAAAAATCCATTTATGGAATAAAGCAAGGTTCTAAAAGTTGGAACATCTATTTTGATAGGGTAATCAAAGATTTTTGTTTCTCACAAAACATGGATGAACCATGTGTTTACAAAAAGGTTAGTGGGAATGCAATTGTTTTATTTGTATTATATGTAGATGACATACTACTATTAGGAAACGATGTCTTTATCCTCCAATCAGTCAAGATTTGGCTAAGTAAATAGTTTTCTATTAAAGACCTTAGAGAAGTAACCTATATCTTAAGGATCAAGATTTATAGAGATATATCCAAAAGGTTGCTTGGTCTTTTGCAATTTACGTACATAGATAAGATGCTAAGGAGGTTAGCATGGATCTCTCTAATAAGGTGTTTCTTCTTATGTTAC
Source organism: Hura crepitans (assembly GCA_948208565.1). Classification (NCBI taxonomy): domain Eukaryota; kingdom Viridiplantae; phylum Streptophyta; class Magnoliopsida; order Malpighiales; family Euphorbiaceae; genus Hura; species Hura crepitans. Next base: position 7,329 of record CANXYI011489797.1, read on the forward strand.
ATGGGAAACACCTTTCTAAATTTATGTCTCCCAAGACACAAGAAGAGATAGAGTATATAAGTAGGATCCCATATGATTCAGCTATAAGATCTATCATGTACAGTATGTTATATAGAAGACCTGGTGTATTGTTTACTCTAAGTATCACGAGTAGATTCCAAACCTATTATAGAGAAAAACATTAAATGGTTATCAAGAATATCTTTAGGTACCTTAGAAGGACTAAGGATTTATTCTTAGTATATAGAGAAGGAGATCTATAGGTTAGTGGATATACTAATGCCAGCTTTCAACCTGATAAGGATGACTATAAATCTTAGTCTAGATATGTGTATATTATGTGTGAAGGAGCAGTTGTTTAGAAGAGTTCCAAATAGGATATGACTATAGATTGTGCCATCAATGCCAAGTACATAGCAACTTTTGATGCAACTAAAAATTCCATTTGGATCAAAAAGTTCATTTCTAAACTTGGAGTGGTTCGAAGCATTGCTAATTTAAAACCTTTATATTGTGATAACATGGGGCTATTGCACAAGCTTGTGAATCACGATCTCATTAGCAATCCAAACATGTTCTTCGACACTACCATCTGATCTGGGAGATTATTGGTAGATAAGATGTGAAGATTGAAAAGGTCCTCACATATCATAACACAATTGATCCTTTCATGAAGGCACTATCATAAGGAAAGTTTGATCAACATGTAAATGCCATGGATATTAAATACATGGGTAATTAGCTCTAGTGCAAGTGGGAGATTGTTAGTTATATGCCCTAGAGCTCATGTAATAGGGTTGTAATGATGTATTTAAACCTTGTGAAATAATATAAAAAGGCATTTCTCTTTATATCATGGTGCTTTTATAAATTACTTATAATTGTTTGCAATATCTTAAACCATGTTATAAAGTTCCTAATATAAAATCACAGTGCAAAGGAAATCATGAAGAATTCATGGTGTAAGGTTCTTATTGCATGCAAATATGATAACACCTAAACATCATTAATCATAGTATTAATAAGGTAGGACAATGTTAATGCAAATATATCCGCACATGTTATACTTTTTTATTAGATCAAGCATTAGTTCTCATAAGCTATAAGCATAGAGATACTTAGAGTTAACATGTGGATGCTTACTTGGGAAGCAAGTACATCGAAGACCTACTATGAGATCTTCACATGGATACTTAATCTATGTCAGTGAATGTATCTCATTATATCAGTGGTGCAAGTATCTTTAAACTTCATATCACTAACTATCTTAAATGTGGAGTGACATACTTTGACTCCAAAGCTTTTACTTCAAACAAGAAGTATACATAGTGAGGTGCTTAGGTCTGGCATGACATATTTGAAGATAGGGTAGTAATCAATAAAGGAATCACCACCCTAAATTATATTAGGGAGTTTATCTCATAGTTTTGATGAGTAATCTTTATTTAAGAATCTTTGGCCAAAGTAAAGTGCCATGTGTGAATGGGATTCACAAAGGGCATTTTTGGAATAAAGGATAAATTATTAGAAACATGTCTAAGGCTTAATTAGACATACTTAGTTAAGCTTTGAGTTGACACAAGTCCATACTCATAACTAAATGGGATAAAAGATGGTGAAAGGAGTTTATTACACTGTAACTAGACATGGAAGTGTTAAGTCAAACCATTTGACTTTTTGATATTAATGTCTATATTTACATCTATAAGAATTTCTTTAAATTAATTATAGCTTTTACTATTCATAAGGATTATGTAAGTCAGCTAATTAAAGTCTTACATTCATGTATATAAGCATGCATTTCATTCTTTAATAACCATTCTTTTAAATCCTCATATCATTACATTCATATAATTTAAGAAAAATTAAAAGTCTTATAATAATTCATTTCCCATCCCTATAGTAATTAACAATATTTATATAACAATTGATTCACTTACATACAAAAATATAATAATTCCACAGATACCTAAATAAGGCCTATATTTACATGATTTAATGAGTGTAAATCCTCATTTACTATAAATAACAATTGCACTGTTTATTGGCTTTGAAAAGTGTTTGTATTATTTGCAGAATTGCAAAAATTAGGCATATTTTAGAGGGATCATGACCATGTGCTCATCTTGATCCCAAAATTTAATTCCTAAATTTTTGAAGGGTCACAGCTCTGAGCCTTAAGGGGTTACAACCATGAGCCCTATCAAAGCAGAAAGTGTAGCGATTTTCTATTTGAATTTCTTGATTTTTAGCTCCCTTTGACACTATCCTCTCAAATCTCTTTTTCCCTCTTTTCACACTTGAATTAAGGCATATTTAGGCTTTTTTTCCATTCAAAATAATCAATCAGTTTGTAATGAATTCATCAAAAACTCAATTAAAACAATTTAACATCAAAAAGAGATATCTAGGTTAAAATTGCACAAACCTCCATTTTTGTGCTTTTCTTTGCTTTGATATCTATTCTTTAACCTTCAAGGACTTTTATACTCTCCTCTATCGCTATGAGTTTTGGATTCTTTAAGAGATCCTGCTATTTCAAGCTTGATCTTTCTTCTTCCTCTTCAAATCTTCAAAATCCTTCACTTCTTAGCATTATTCTTAAGCTTGATATTTTTGGTAGCATCATTAAGACTTAAACCATGTAAAGAAAAAGAGAAAATGGTGAATTAAGGGTAAGTTTTAAGGCTACCATGGAATAAGGAGGAGGAAGGAAATAAACATGACATTCTCTTTCTCTCTTAAAATATATACACATCTCGAGTTGAGTGGCTAGGATCTTACCATGTGTCACTTATCTATGGCTCTTCTTAAACTAAAATCGCTTAAAATTAATCCCACTTAGTCAATAATATGTATAGTTAACAAACAAAGCTTAACATCATCTAGATATCTTATTATCATTCATAAGTGGTCTGTTTTGTGCAATATTCATCTTTCGTCTTACTAACTTATTAGTTGTCCGAAACTTATTCTTAAACTTCCTGATCTTCAAGTTATGTCATTTCTAATACATATGTTAATGTCATAGAGCATAGGAATTACACTTTTCATAATCCAAAATATCCAATATTCATACTTGGGATACCTCGAGGACACTATTCATAACTCAAATGATACTATTCAAAACCTAAGAATTTTGGGACATTACAATTATGATTAATTTTTTTTATTTTCCTTACAACCATTTTAATTACAAAGCCTATTAAAAGTATGCCCTAAAGCTTTCATGTAATAGGGATATTTTGTGTACATAATAAACTTTGATTTATAATAAAAGTTATTCTTTATTACTATAATATGATCTTAAACTATGTAATAAAGTCCTAGGTACATTCACAATATAGAGGAAATTATAAAGTGTTAATAATGTGAGATTCTTATTATATGCAAATGTGAAAAACCAAAACTATCCCTAGTCATAGTATTAACAAGATAAGACATTGTTAATATGAATAGACTAACATATGTTATTCTTTTTAACCTAATCAAACAATAGTTCTCACAAGATGCAAGCATAGTGAAGCTTGGAGATAACATGTGGATGCATGTTTTAGAAACAAGTTCATTAGAGGCTCGACATGAGAATGTTCACATGGATAAATAATCTATATCAGTGCATGATATCAATTGTGCAAGTATCTTTTAACTTGTTATCACCAAGGTTATCTTAAGTATAAAGAATTATGGTTTGACTCTGGTGCTTTTACATCACTTTAATGTATACATAGCTAGGTGATTGGGTACAGTTTGAAATATTTAAAGTTAGTTGAGTCATCAATAAAGGATTTACCACCTTGAATTACACCGAGGGTGTTTATCTCACTACTCTAATATACCTCTATTATGAGAATATTTAGCCAAAGTAAAATGCAAGTGTGAATGAGATTCACAAGGGCATTTTTGGAATAAAGGAATAAATATTAGAACTAACATATTTAGGGCTTGATTTAACATACCTAATCAAGTATTGAGTTGATACATGTCTATACTTAAACTTAAATGGGATAAAATCTAGTGAAAAGACGAATTGCATGGTAACTATTTATGAATGGATTAAGTCAAACCACTTGACATTTCTGACATTTTGTAGTCTTGATGTGTGACTAGACATTAATCTAGACTTGTAAATAAGTGGATAATTGATTGGGAATCAATTATTAGACTAATTGCATTGGACTACAAGAATCCTAATTGGACTAGGACTTTTGTCCACTATATACTGCTAATATGCTTCTAAACCCATAGAGTCACACACCAATAGAAGCAAATTAATGAGGTAAAACTACAAAGTATTTAATGATATGGGGCATCATTAAATAAGAAGAAATAAAATTCAAGAAGGAATAAGAAAGAGAAGGCTCAAAAGAACGTGAATTTGCTACAATGGTAAATGATTGTTCTCTTTGTTGTGGCTCCTCTATTATGAACAATTTCACAAGGGTTTTTATACCCTTTTTATTCACCTCTAGGCTAGATTTTTCAGCCCTTAAACCCCTAAAAGGCTAAAC
>CANXYI011489805.1:0-18649 GCA_948208565.1 Hura crepitans
ACAAAGATAAGAAAAGATTAATTTGAGATTATATTTATTTTTAACTTCTTTTTCGCATGTATAAATTATTTCTTTCGACAAAATTTGATAGCCGAAGTGTACAATCTCGGCATTCCTGCCTTCTACGACACAACCTATTCAACAATTGACGTCCATATACAATGGCACTGCAACGTCTACGGGTCGCCTAGCTAACAATCTTCTTCCTAGCTTTCGTTTTGCACTCATCATCCCAAAACAGCAACTCTCACGATGAAAGGAAACAAAAAGCAATGTAAAGTACGCAGGTGAAAAAAAAAAACTTTTCCTAAATTGACACTTTTGACACAAAAAATAAAATAAAATAAAATAAAAACGAAAGAATACATTTAAATTAGAAGGAATGTCCATAGAGGGTGTTTGACATTTCAGTATACTTGGATGTCAACGGTGAGTCTTGTCAATTGATCATCCCCAGTTAAGCTTCCAAGCTTTTTTCTTGGGGTTTTCTTGCTAGCATGGCAACGAAACCACAGGCAGGAAAGTCTGGAGATCGCTGTCTAACTGGCAGACTGAACCCTGCAAACCAGGCTATGTTCTGCTAAACTCTTGTTATTTACTGTAGATAATTTACAACCAACATCATACCCATCGAGATCTGTATCTGTTACGATCACAAATGAACCATCATCAGAGGCTGCAATGTCCTCTTTGGTTTTCTCTTTGTTTAGAAAATCTAGGTTTTTCCTTGCTGTCATGCAACTAGAACTGCCCATTTCCTTCACGTTGAGTCGATAATAACCTCTTTGAACGGCCTATTTCATTTTATCGAATGAGTTCAGGAATTACAATAAAATAAGCTTCGTAGGACAACCAAGTTATTCAATGTCCCATGCTTGGTCTCAAAAATTCAATGCTAGGAATGCCTGCATCTCAAAATTGTGCTCAATCACTACCATCAAGAAAAGGATTTTCATTTCTTCCATAAAATAATCTGGTTCAATTAATGCAACAGCTTAATTATCATGACAATGACGCAGCTTACTGATATATTTAAATCGGATATTTAAATCACGCTTCCACATGAAAACTTCTGAAATTATATGGTCAATGAGTTTGCAATCTACGGCCTTGTAATAGTCAACCATCTAAGTACTTCAGTATTAGAAAAATTTTATCACGTGTTGTTCAGAAGAAGTCCACATACCTGCCGCTGGGATGAGGCAAAAAGCACTCTTGGCCTAATAGACCTCGCATACTCATATGCAGCAATAGGTGTCATATGCTTGTGTTTCACCTGTTATAGAGAGGAGGAGGCGGAATAAAATTAAAAATAACTTATATAGTGTAAAATAGTTCGAATAAGGTTGGCCAATCAATAGGTTGAATTATGAATACAAGCATACAAGGTAACAGAGAAGAATGGTTGTACTGCGCCCTCTACCAGCCTTACGATGAATATATGCTGTCTTCCGTAGGGGGGCAGTTTCTACAAAAGACGTTAAGAAAAACCATAGCAACGTTGTTAAAAGGAGAAGGGGAAAAACCAATAAAATTTCAAATATAAATTAAAAGGTAATTGCTTACCATGAATGAAACCAACAGCTTTGCACATATCAGCAAGTGATGGAGCATAGAGGTAATCTCTAGTTGGAATCACCAAATGAACAATATTGTGAGCCTAAAAAGCATATAAACCATTAACCTATCTGCACTGAACAATCACGCATTTGCATGCATGTCCATCAAAAAAAAAAAAAGCAACAGCTATATACAACGCATGGCAACTGCCACCAACCACTGATCTGAGAACACAATCTCTTCGGAAACCATATACTCAATTTTTCCAAGAAGACGTAGACATAAGAAAAAATTCCCAAGTGCTTTTCTTATTTTGCACCAACTGACAAGTATGTTAGACAGCTTCATTGGCAAATCGGGAATATACTTCTTCATGAAGCAAATGATGCCATACTTTTGCCACTAGCTAACCGATAGGAACATATAATCATATTTACAAATGTTATAGTATGAAAATGATGTTAAGAAAAAATTAAGACGTAACAACTCACATGAGATAATGACGTTGGCACCAAAGTCTCATACGGTTCATTCAAGGTAACCACTCCACATGCGCCAAGTTCCTTGAAGCGAGGTACATCATAGGAAACGGAACAGCAACTAACAGTATAAACTTAAAAAACAGAAAATGATTAACAAACCTTTCTTTTCACTTAACAAACCTAGAATTAACATCAATTATTAAAGCATTGTTATTTGATATATAGAATTTAAGAATAGAAGTTGTTGAGAATTCAGAATTGGAATTGTCAAAAAGAGAGACTTCTGAGCTGAAAAGAAGTCATCACCCTGAATAGGATGGAAGAGTCAACTGTCAACTTAAATATGATGTCTCTATAAAATTATATTATGCATTTTTTTTTTCAAGAGAAATAGACGCTAGACCTAATCTATTTGCAGATTCAAGTTGGTTTAAATTGAGATCAATGGGCTCTAAATTCGCAAAAAAAAAAAAACTTAAATATTCTTATTCAAGTTGGAGTCTATATAAAAAAAACTCAAATTTATTGAATTAAATCCATGTTTATAAAATAATAATTTTTAATATGTTTTAAAATTAAATTAAAATAACATATACCGTTCATGTTCCGAATAATTAAATTTCGTCCATTAAAGATAATTTTTATTTCGAAATCTATTGTTTTTCTTTCATGTTTTTGTTTATTAGAAAACTTGTGATAATTTTATCGTGGTCATTAACGACTAAACCTTCAAATAATATTCTAATTTTTTTTTCCAAACATGCCATGAATTTAGATTCTAATCAAGGCACGTTGTTCATGTTGAACCATAATTATCTTGATCACTTTTTTTTTTCATTATTCACAAAATATTTATCCATTTTTTAAAATTTAAAATTGAATGATTAAATTCATTTGCATATTTATTATGCCATGAGTAAAAAAAAATTAAAAGAGAAAGCATTTAGCAATTTGCTTATTGGATTATTGAATCCATTAGGTGAAGCACGGTTTCACATTTAAAATTAAGAGCTATTTTTTTATCCTCTCTAAATGATTGTGACAACCACATGTTATTTTAATTATTCAATAGTAATTTTCTCATAAAATTTTTTTTATTTAAACTTTTTCTGTAGGAATTTTAAAATTGGGTTCAGATAAATTTATTGTGAAGATGGAATTTTTTTAAATTATAAAATTCGAACTAAAACCTTATTAAAGAGAAATAATTATTATACCACATGAATCAATCAGTAAATTCTTATTTAAATTCAATGCATAGAAAATTATACATCTAGATTGAAGAGATTTTTTTTATTTATTTACAGATAAGAAAATTTTAAGTCCATTTTAAACCTTTTTTTTTTTTGGCTGGTGGCTAATTAAAATTTGTTTGGTGCCACTAGGCCGGTCTTCACTTCAACGGCATGTCCTTCCTGCATTAGACTACAGAGTTCATGTGCAAAATAAATTACATAATTAAGAAGCAAGCTCTTCAATCATGGGCATACACAATCTGCTCCTTCTTTTCAGTAAATCCTGATCAACAAGCCTCCATAAGTCGAATGTTATTGGTGACAACTCATCCAGTAAAAGTATCCTGCTCAAAAGAACAACTTCACTTCTAGCTTTACTGGACGAATTGTCCATTTGCAATATCAAGAATCATTCATGAGCTATAGACATGCCTGCAGGCCGCAGCTTTCCAATTTGTAGAGTTGCTCAGCATTATAGAAGTTCAAAATAGCTAACCACGAGGACAGCTTTGGTAGCTCATCTACCATCGAAACATGAACTTCAATTCAATCATAGATAACCGCTAAATCACGGTGCCATACTTGCACTAAACAGAAAGAAAAGAAACAATTTCTTTTACTTCTGATAAAAAATTATGGACGGTTTACTGTTGCCAAAATAATGTAGTCCCTGATTTTCAAGATCAGGACCAATGGTATAAAACCACGTTTAAACAAGAAATAATGGTCGTGAATTATATTAATAAATATGTCAATTTTAGAGGTTAAAATTGAATGAAATATATGAAAGTATAGTATGGTGATGAAAGGAAACAGTTCTACCAAATGAATAACTAAAATTTCTGATTCTTGGTAGATATACAGACAACAAACTTCCACCAAAATTATATTTTGTAACTACAAAGGTAGAGATAAAATCAATTCACAAACAGAAACCGCGTGGTTTCAACTTTATTTTGTTAGATAGTGCAGCCTTATGTTACTTTCACCTTAAATACTTGCCACTCAAGCGCAAACCATTTGATCTTTCTACAGATGCTGCCTTTTGAAGTCTAATCTGCTCCCGGAACTTTGCTATAAACTCACCAGCCTTCTTATCAACCTCATTTGGGTCGTGCCCCGCATCGCTGGCAGCGCCAGCTACAGCATCAATACTCAAGCTCGGTTGAAAGTCATCAATCTCAGTCTCTGATTTTTGTGCAGATGCCGCAGTAACGTTCTCTGAATATTCTTCCTGTTCCCTCTTCTTGTATTTTGCAAATGTTGCCTTTGGCAGCACCTCATAATGAGAATCAAGATTCTTCTTATTGACACCACTCCACGTATTATCAAATCCTTCCCTTCTCATTTCATTTATCCCTATATTGATTGCTTTTGCTTCATCGAAGCCTCTTCCAACCTTCTCATTGATGTGATTTTTACTCATCTCTGCGGCCTGCATTGCCTCTGGAGAATATACACCCCTTCTAATTGTCCCAACATATTTTCCCCTTGACGAATCCTTAATAACCGTTGGAGGTTGCATATCAGATTTCATAGAACCCTGTAAACTCTCCTTATTACCAGATGAATCTTCTTTTCTCTTGCGTATCAGACCATTCAATTCAGCTATTGCTTTTTCAGGCATGTCCTTAACAATTGTTGCAGGTTTTGTATTGGATTTCAAAGAACCATGCCCAATCCCTTTAGTACCCGATGGATTTTCTCTTCTCCTTCGTCTCGGGCCGCTCCTATCACCTTCTTCCTTTTTAGACGTGTCCTTTTGGAACAAAGAGCCACCACTGTATCTCCTCAAATGAAATGCATTCAATCGAACTTCATTATTCTTCGCTATTTGCGGTGATTGAGGAGCAGATGCATATGTTGCATCCTGCTGAACCTGCTCCTTCACTTCCCCCGATTCTTCTGTCGAATTCAGAGAATCCGAATAGGAAGAGGTTGGAGGAGAAAGCAGATTTGGAGAATTAGACATTGAACTAGCTTGGGACGAAAAAGTAGCCATGGACCTGAAAGATTGCGACTTGAAAGACTCAAACTGAGTTTCATCAACTGAGAGAGACCTAAATTGGGAACGATCAGAAATAGGACCTACTCTCTCCTTGAATTCTGGCCTAACCGATCTAGAATCCCATGGAACTTGAGAAGGTAAGAAAATATTCTCATCGAACTTCTGCCCCATCTCCAAGTTCATCGGCTCCATGTCACCAATTTTTTCCTCCTCCATACTCGTTGGCGAACTACTCGAAGAATTGATCCAGCTTGCACCAGACTCGCTTGCATAACCTAAATGAGAACTATCTGCGTTTCTAATCATCGAATTGGGTCTCCTAACTGGCAATCCTAACAGTTGGTGACCACCTATATTTGGATGTTTCCCCCATTCATCATGTACCACTGCCACTGGTTCACCGTGGAGATACTGAGAATTCCACGCTTGAACAACACGATTCTCATCATGCTTAAGTGGAATCTCAGTTCCAATTTCAGAATTCGAAAAATTTTCAGTATTACTTTGATGGTCTACAGCGGAACTATCATTAGCAACATTAACCGTAGAATCCCTACCTCTATAAAACTCAGAATCCAAAGTCTGGAAAACATATTTATCATCAAACACAGCTTGAGTTTCAGACCCCTCCTCAAAAATTGGAGAAACATGAAAAATCCTAGACACGAAAGATGATTGTGAATCATCGAAGTAATTGGAAGGGGGTTCAAAGTCCACTTCGACATTTCGGCGACTAAACAAGCCATAACATACAGCAAGGCCAATGAAAAGAAGGTGAAAACGCTCCCATAACTTGGTGAAACAGGCGTGGTTGATGAAGTCCAGAGATTGAAAAGGGAAAAAAGGAATAGCAACGAGAAAGAGAAGAAAGACGAAAAGAGACTTACAGAGAATATGAATATAAGATTTCTGCGAGCTAATAGAGGCGTTTGCTTGAAGATCCTGGGGTAAAGACTGAGACTTCCCAGAAGATCTTGAATCCGCCATTAGATACAGAGCGGGGTGGGTGTGAAAATGAGAGGTGAGAAGGTGAGATTAGGAGGGGCAGATAATGAAGACTTGACAAGGAAAATTAGAATAGAGTGAAGAGAGGAAAGTTGTGAACGAGCAGGAAAATTCGAAAGGGATGTATTCTGACCGTTAAAGTAAAAGACAGGAATGCCCTTGTTTTATCAATTTATGCGGGAGTATTTTAAGGTTTTATGGGAACATCAAAACGTCAATAGCCGTGGGTTAATTTAATTATTTTCCTAACTGGATTCCAAAATGTCTATTCCATTTTATGTGGTCACCTTCATAAAAGAAAAAATAAATAAATAAATTGATGAATACCGAGCTATTGGCTTGTGTAAAAGGAATTACCCACAATAATTTCTTAATTGAAAGTAAATTCAATCCTACAAGGCGGATTTTTATCTTTTTTTTTTTTTAAAAAAAAGAAAAAGTAAATTTGTAGTAGTAACCAAGATGCTTGATTATAATTGAACACTGGAAGAGAAGTATTCTAACTTAAAAAGATTATTTAGTATTAAGAAGTAATTAAAATATTCAGAATTGAAATATCAAAAGTGTTAAGATCTTCGATTTTGAATGTTTGATTACTTTCTAAATAAGAATTTACTTAATATGAATCCTCACAACTATTACTAGTTACAGAAGTTCGGATTGATTTAGCAATTATTAACAGTGAAATAAAAAAACTATTTTTTTGTGAGATTTTATTTTATTTTATTTAAAAAAAAAATGGTTGCTACAGGAAGCAAATAACTTTTCTTATTATCGTGATCTAATTCTGCAACGAAACAATTGTTTCCAAATGCAATAACAACTTATGTCTATTTTTAAATGATTAAAGAATATAAACAAAAAAAATTGCCATTTTGGACTTCATTTTTCTACTACATGATAGCTTTCAAGTGGTTCACAACTTCTCATTAATAAATAAATAAATAAATTTAAGGATATAAATCAAAATTAACAAATATTGCTAAGCACAGAGTTGTGGATTTCCTCTTTTTTTTTTTTATCGAGCCAGACAGTACCGCCACAAATCAAATAATTTTTATTTTCCAAAAGCAAAGTAAGATTATATACATAGCCATATATTTCAATAAAAATTGTACCTAAAAAATAAAAATTAACAAAAATAACAGGGAAGGAAAATATTAAAAGTGGGCTGGGCTGATATTAAGGAATGGCCCATAATGTGGCAAAGAAGACGAAACCAAATACGGTGCGTTTGGTAGAATTCATTTTTGAGTTTTGGAGAGTCTAGAACTCCTTCTCTTTGCGTAAATTAAGATAGCAGTTTAAGTAATAAGAATAATAACGTAGTAACTAATTTAGCGAATGTTTTAGGTGCTCATTCTGCGGATTCAGATTATACGTTGGTCCAACTGCTTTGTTGTATTATTTTCTTTTATTCCTCTGATTGGAATATCAACTTTTTTGTTTTCTTGGATAACTAGTGCCTCAATAGAAGCTACAAGTTACAGCCTTCCGAAATTTGAGAGGACTTGAATCTGAATAGCCCATGTTTTCTAGGGAGAGGATTAAGTATCAACTGTACTTTGAATTTTATGCTGTAGACAGAATGCTTCCAATTTACTTTTGTCATTAAAGCATTTGGCACCCTGAAAGAGGCATTAAAATGAATTTCTTCGTGTAGTATCGCATTTAGTCTGCTGCGGGGTTTGACTTCGCCTCCTTTTAATTGATGAGATATTAAAATATTTTGATCTTGTGACACCTATACTCTGCAGAATTCTATTGCCTTGCCAGCACCTTTATGCGGGTGACTGAAAAGCACGAAATGCCATCACAAGAATAACAGCCATTGCCAACACCATTCTCTTCAGCAGAACGTATTCTAGCTCTGCATACCTATTTACTAACAGTTCCACTCTCAAAATATTTTAATTGGAGGAAGCATTGCCTTATTGGCAAGTTCCTGTGGCAAATTATCCTATTCTATCTAAAGAAAGCTTCCCCTGTTAGTATCTAAACAATTGTCATCTAAAGATAGTGTGCCTTCTGTTCTCAAAACTAATTTTTACTTATCAGATCTCACAACAATGTTAGACCTTGTATGCGTGATGTATTTTGGCATTTGCAGCTGTCAGAACAGAAAAAAAGGTTGAGAAAAACACCGTGTTATATTAGATCTTAGCCATAGATTATTGTCACTTAGTTCAAGTGCTCATTTGTTTCTTGTCCATGGATCTTTAAGTGCATCCCTATCTTGCATTTTGCTCACCCAAGCATAGCTGGAAGGATTGCTTTTATTCAGGGAACATGCTATTGATTCTCTGCTTATATATTGAAAGCATAGACACTATTATCACGCTCCAATAATGCAAAAAAGAAGAATGCTGAATTTGTTATGTGCTGCTTCTGGTTTAGGCTCAAGCTGTTGCATTGCACGTATTAACAAATATGCTTGATTTGCACTACCTTTTTACATTTTCTTATTGTTCTTCCTTGCTAGTAATGTATTTCAAAATTAATCAGCTTGGTCTATCATAATCCACAGGTACTTGTACAGAGGTTTGTGAACTGGAGATCGGCCTACATGCAATCGGTGCCTACTCGTACATGAGAAGTTGACAGAGAAAGCTGACTTGGGTCGCATATTGCGTCCCCTTACGGACCCTGTGAATACTGTTTGACTCCACTGCTCCTTAAACCCCAAAAATTATATTCAACAGAATTATTTGCCACTCGAGGTATTGTACAATATATAGCATTCTTAACTCAAAACTGATTGTTTGCCATTTTCCTTGTTTCATGTAACAGGGTAATATATAACTTCCAGGGAGCAGAAGCTTTCTGTGTTAACCAGTTGCTTACTTTGCATGAAAAATTATCAAGATAGAGGGTTAATTTTTCTTCCATATATCTTGAAGTAGTTAACTGTTGTTTAACAAATCTTATCAGTCAAAAAGTGAGAGTGAAAGGGCAAAGCGGGGTCAACCGTTTTTACTGCGAGGTAGATTTGTATTTGTTGTTGTCTGGTCTGAACCATGAAGAGACATAAATAGAGATCCTGGTTGATATCAGTTGACAAAGACACGATCATCATTGATATCAGTTAAAAAAGCTTCGATTGAGTTTTCAAATTGCCTCTCAGCTGAGTCTAAGCAGAAATCCAGAGGAAGCTATATAGCTAAAAAAGGTTTCAGGTTTTTATCTTTAAATATATAGGCCTCTACTCAGAGACCTGGCTCAAGTATTAGACTAGACGGAAGGCATTATTTCATTTTTTCTCTGGTCTTTAGGGTCTTTTTTCTATGTTTTCGAAAGGGGGGGTGCTGCTCCTATCGTAGGGTCTTCACCCTATGTGGAGCTGGAGATTTAAATTTCAGTTCCTGACATCCAAATGGACTGGAATATTTAATGTACAAACAATCATCGAGTTCTCATAAGATTCTAACTGAACAGTGCCTAATGCTAGGAGTGTATTGAATTTTAGTCTATTTTCTTCGACTTTAATATATTTTTATATATTGATATATAAAAATATAAATTAAAAAAATTAATTAAACCAAATTGAATAGTTAAAAATTAATTTTATTTCTTAAATTTGATTATTTGAAAAACTCTATTTTGAGTCTATATTAAGATTCTAAAATCCAATTGTTAATTTAATCGGTTTGATTTTGATTTTTTTATGGAACCAAAATAATGATATAGCCCTCTGAAAATGATTATGCTTAATTGGGTTATCAATTTAAGAAAATACAAAATGTAGAGTAATGAGTTTCTGTATATGTACCAAAATTATTGTGGCGAGGAGAAAAATATAGAAAGTGTCGTTTGATTAGATGTACTTCCTTAATATTGTTCAACGTTTAAAACTTGAATTAATGCCTAGTCCTTTGGGGAAAAAAATTCCTTTCCAATCTCTATTAAACCCCTAAATGAAAAAAGCATGAAATATGGAGTGCACACCAAAGATAAGACGTTAAAAAATGATGGCTGGGGTAAATCAATTTTATCTTTCGATTCTCTTAATTTTTACGTTTTGTCCTGCGGACATTAACGTGAGCTTCCATACGTGATTGAGAACCACTAGCCAACTACTCTCTAGAGGACCCTGATCCAGTTCCAAGGTTCAGGATTCAGTCAATCCCACTTTTGACCGAATCCTGGCCTCTATATTTAAGAGACGAAGTACTGCTACAGAGGAATTTAGCCGAAACGCATCAGTGTATGCCAATTTATGTTGCTATCCTTGAATGAACAGTTTGATACAAATCACATGAAAATGGTTAAGAATATTATCAACCCTGGTACTTAATGGACAGTGTGCAGATATTAACAGACAAAAGGAAGCCAATAATTTAAAGACACAAAAATCATTTAGGATCATGATTCATTCATTGCTTTGATATAGAATAACACATTGTCCCCCCCCCACCCAATCCTAAAATCCCACTTTGTCCACATGAAAAAGAAGAGGCAAAACCCAATATTAACCAAAGATATATGCATATATTCCTTACCCATATCCTTCAGTCAAATTCAACTTGCCACTTATAAACACTAGTTTCTCTAACTAAATCCACCCTATACAAACCCTTCTCTTTCAATAAAATCCCATCCTAACCGCTAACGACCTCTCTCTCTCCCCCTTTTTTTCTCCCTTCTATTTCATGTTAATAGGATTTGACTTAGAATCTCACCGTTTGTACCGCTAAAAGTAACCCCCTTTTACCTCCAGTACACAATCTTCCACGCCCATATCCTAAAAGCGATCTTTTCTTTTTACCATGACATGATTTTGTGGAGTTAAGATCACGACCTGGAAGCTGGAGCATGAAAAGATGGATGGTGCATAGGCAATGGCGCCCATGGCTTAATGGGAACAGGACGTTGGGGGTGGCCGGCTGGGGCGGATGACGGGACGGAGGCAGATGCAGAAGAAGATGTGGATGATACCGCAACTCGTTCGCACGAAGGGCACATGGTGAGGGTGGTAGGAGGGTTCATGTGCATGTAGAGTTGAGGGGAAAGCTTCAATGCTCTTAGCTCTTGCACCTCCTTCTGCAACCTCCTATTCTCTTGTGTTAGATTCTCACAGCATCTCTTTAAGTACTCGCAATCCACTTCCGTTTGCTTCAACTTCGTCCTGCGCATCCAAATTGGACCTCATTAACCATGTTCATTTTTTCATCATTAACATTAAAACTAAGGTCTCAGGCCAACAACTGACAACATTTACTTATCAAAACCGCAATAAAAATGCAGAGGTTCATGGGTCCATTCGACCTTAAGAAAGAAAAATCCAGGCTTTGCCATCTAAACTCATTTATCCGAAGGGTAATATCTCACTTTATTGTAATATATTTTAATCGTAAGAGTACGGAACATGATGACTGAGAGTTGCACCTGAACGGCAAGTTGGAGCAATAAGTCGATGGAAGTCAAAAAGACTATTATACCCTTATAAAATATCCGAAAAAGTTGAGAAATATCCCTGTTAAGAGGATGGGAGGGAGATAGTCTCACCTTGCCCTTCGGTTCTGAAACCACACCTCCACTTGTCTGGGCCTGAGATTCAACTGTTTCGCCAGGGCCAGCTTTTGTTTCTGCAACCACAAATGCATAAGATTTTCGAAAATTTCAGAAATTAAAAAATTAGACGATAACACACAAAAAAAAAGTCCTTTTTCTGCATGGATTAACCAAAATGCCACCCACAGGATTGAGGGTATTGTGTTCCTTGAACGTTTCTTCAAGAACTAAAGACTGTTCCTTTGAAAGCCTAAGCTTTTTCCTAGAAGCGTCGCCGCCGGCTCCTCCGTCTTCATCATCGCTTCCGCCGCGAGAGCACGAGGTTCTCTCAGCTTCAGTCTCCTCTCCAAGCTGTTCCCTTTCGCTTCTTTTCCCGCTGATGCTGGAAATCGTGCTGTTCGGAGAAGAAACGCCGGTTTGATCGTCTTCGCAATCGATGACCGTCGGGGTCCGATTCATATCAATCCCTCGCTGAAAGGACCTCGTATCAGAGTTCCTATCTACCATCCATTCAACGTGAATTAGAAAATCCCAAAACAAGAAATGGATCTGGAGTAAAATAGTAATGAACAGAAGAAAAAGTACCAGAAGACTGAAAGAGGTCATTCAAAGATGTCCGCTGGTGATCATTATGCATAGACAGACAGGGAAACGGCGGGAAATTAAGCTTCAAAGAAGGCTGGTGATGTTGCTTCTCGCCGCCCAAACTCAGGCTCAAACCCAAGCCAAAGCCATCATCTTTCTCGCCCATATTTTTGTCTCGACAAACAAAACCAATCAAAAGAAACAAATGGTGAAATGGGGAAGAAGATAAGAGGAGAGTTAATATGGTGGAGGGGAGTGTGAAAAAAGCAAAAAGAAAGGGAAGAGGGTAGAAAATGGGGGAGTTTTTGGAGGCAGAGGTGCCACAGCCTTTTGCTTTTAGCAGAATAGTGTAAGGATGGGACTAGTCCATACGCCCATTTTATAAAAGATACAGAGAGAGAAGAAAGAGATTGACAGGTGGGTATAGATTCAATCATGACTTGTGTCAGTGCCCCTCTATTGGCTCATCTCATCATTTACAGTTTTACACTACTGTGCGCCCTCCTTTATCAAATAATAATCTTTTTACTTTTTCTACGGTCTTTCTAACCCTTGGTTAAACTCGCTTTTTTGGTAACTCTTCTTGTTAACTTCATTATTTTTTATTTTTTTTATTACTTCTCCGTTTATTTAGAGCAATTTTATTCTCTAATTAAATTATCTCAATTTTTTGAAAAATATTTTTAATTGAATAAATTAAATCTTATTTGATTATTTCATTCATTCTATTTTAATTCAAGTGATCAATCTCAACATTTAGTTTATTCCATTTTAAATGTAAATTTATCCATATTTATTTGCGTACCAATATATTTATATTTTTATTAAACACTTTTCTTGTTTTTATCATTTCTCTTTTTTTTTAATTGTTTATAGTAACATTTTAATAGTAATAAATTTTACGTTGAGTTGTGAACAATTAAATGAAATGTTTGCAATTAAAAATACAATTTAATTAATTATTAATACATTTTTATATTAAATTTTCATTTATTTATTTTTATGCTAAAATTGGGATTGATTAGTGTAAAATATAATGGATTGAATAATATAGAGAAAAAATGATAAAAAAAGATATAAATTATTTATAAAGAGTAGATACGAGAGAATTATTTTTTTTTTACAATAACCCATAACTATAAGAATGATATTTTTGTTATATTATTTGAGTTTTATTTAAACGTTTTTCATAAAAAAGGAAACATATTGAATTTTTTTAAATTCATAAATTTAGTTTTTATATAATACTCTCTCTATTCAATATTGATAGACACACATTCAATTTTAAAGAATTAAAAAATATTTATTTTAATTAAAATTTAAATTAACATACCAAAAATGAAGAGTAAGTAATACAAATAAGAAAATATATTTAATAAATGACAATATTAAATATGAATAAAATAGAAAATTAATAATAATTAATTTACTAAAATTATAAATGTGCTATAAATTGAGATATGTAGAAATTATAAAATATATATCTATTAATATGGATCGGAATGAGGAAAATTGAAGGTTAAATAGCATTACATTCATAAATTTGAGGGCAATACGAATTTTAGCTTCGTTTTTATTGCGCGCATAAATTTGAGGGAATACGATTTTTTTTTTTGGGTTTTTTAATTTTAACTACGGTTAACTAAAAAAAAAGGTCATTTATTTTATCCAAGTCTTTACTATCTTCGCTTAAAAAGCGGCTTTCTCGGTCGCTGACCGTTGACTAAGATAACAAAAAAAGAAGAAAGTGTTTACAACGCGCTTTAAGCACGCGCCTGAAAATGATCAAATCATGGTGCTTTATTTGCTTAATCATGTGACAGAAGCATCTCGTCGTGGGACCCAAGGATAAGGCTTTCATGCAACATGACAACATCAAATCAGGCAGGCAGATAACTTTTAGGGTGGGGCAGTGGGGCTCCGGTGGGAAGGGCGGGTGTTAATTTTTGGGTGAGAGAGATATAACGTACCAATTGACGGGTTTATTATAAATTAAATAAAAAATAAATAAATATCTTATAACAAACAACTAAGTGTTTTACGATTCAGCAGGTTAGATTCTTAATGAGAAAATTGATTGCAGGATGGAGTTACCGCAAGTTACCTATCCAGGGAACAAATGCCACTCATTAATTATCATTTCTTTGTTTTCAATGCATATTCAGATTGGCAAGTTTCATTTCGGTGCCTTGTCGCTTACTCACTACTACTTGCACCTAACCCTATTCCATTGACAGTTTTTGATTCAAAACAACTTTACCTTCTGACTGCGTTACTTTAATGGTATTTTTCATTTTTTTAAATATTAATTTATAAAAAATTAAAATGTGAAAAAGTATAAAAACATAAAAGCACAGTAAACTTGTTTCAATCTTTGACTTTAACCACTGTATTTTTTTAATTAGTTTTCGACGCTTTTCATTTTACATTGCTGATTTAATAAAAAATGATTTAAGAATTAAAAAGTGAAAAATATAAAAAAAGTTTTTCTAACTTAAAAAATTGAAAAATATTAGAAATGAAAAATTCAGTAAATTTATTATATTTATGAACACAAGTTGGAGCAGTGTTTGTATTTTTATAAGATTCATCCTAAATCCAATCGCGGATGATAAAAACAAGATTCTAAAGAGAACTATGGCATTTATATTTAATGTCCGCTGGTTATATTTCAATTTATTATTTAATTTGTTAATGATCCTAATAAATTCCATCAACCATCTTCAATAATAGAACTGAAAAGTTCATCAAAGCTGATTTTTTTCCCCCTCTATGGAAAGCAGAGTTTATTGAAGCATTGGCGTACAAATGGTTTAATTATGAGCTTTATTGAATCATTCATAATAGGCTTAGGCCTACTATTAGCAAGCATACGTTAAACCATTGCAATTACTTTCATAAACTCTGGATCTCCGTTCGTCGTGCCAGTAAACTTCACATTACATGTTTATGAAATTGTTATTTCCTTAAAATCACTTTTCTTAATTTTAGTGTTTAAATTTTAATATTATTTTTGCATATTAATGCGAGTAAAACATTATTATACTTCAATAAAAAAAAAAAGAAGGAAATACATTCCGTTTTAGGAAAAAATATTCCTTGGTTCATATTGAACCATTGAAATATTATTATATGTGAAAATAATTGATTTTTTTATGCATGATAACTTTTTTTTTGGCCAATCTACCATGGATTATATTTAAAAAAAAAAATTCTCCATCTTATTATTATTTATTTTCTAGAGATCACACGTCTTAAATTTTTTTCATACAATGACACATGATAAAAATATTTATTTAATCATTTATCCAATAATAAAAATCTAAAATAAGTTGAGATGGATTCAAAATCTCACTAGTATGAATTGTAGAGTACATTTACAGGCAAGGCAAGTGAGACGGGAAAAAAAATACTGAGGGGAGCTCTCTGTTCTCATGATTGAAAATACTCTTAAAATAAATATTTATTTGCAATAACATATATCAAGAAATATGATGGATTAGTAGCTCAGCATGTGATTCCGATTTGATGAACTTTAGCCTAAATACTTTTTCAATTAGCTCTGTCTTGAACTTAAGCTACAAAATCATTAAGGGTCCTCTCCCTTTAATTATAAAGGAATTTAATTATTAATATTATCAAATAACTATAAAAATCCACTATCTAATTTCTCTAATATTTTCAATTTCTTTAATAAAATACGCGTTAATTCATTATTCATACGTACAAATTATTTATGACTTAAAAAATAAATTCATTTATTAAAATAATAAAATTAATCACTTGCTTTAATCAACAATAAAATGAATCTCATATCATATTAGAATGTATAAATAAATTTTAATTTTGATGTTTTGAGGGACCTAATTTATGTCTGATAAAATAAAAATCGTGTCAAAAATTAGGTAAACCAATTATATATGTAAAATTGCATTAACAACCAGTAATGAACCATCCTCTTGGATTTTGTTATGATTGGAAAAGATATCAAAAGAAATAAATAATTTAATATTATTTTTTCGGCAATATGGCAATTGACATCCACTTGAATATCTATACTTTATATGTCAAAAAGAAAAAGAAAAAATTACTAATATTTCAGACCGTTTTGGAGTATGGTTGTATGCGGGGGAATAAATAATGGTATGGAAGAAAAGAGGAGTAGAGGTCACGTGGGGTCCCAACAGGATTTCACGTGCAGTGACACGTGAAGTTTGTTTACGTGGCAGCCTGTGGTCCCATGTCAACACTCGTGCATGTCATTCTGTCTCTTCGCAACCAGACACGCACTTCTCTACAATCATTGGATACTCTCTATCGTTTAAATTTACTATATTATCTCACTACCAAGGCGCTTGTGCGACACGCTCCCATTGCCCCGTTTGCATGACCATTTTTCCTAAATTATATAATAGTAATTATAAAATTTAACCATCTATTTAACTTTCAATATCAAAATGAGTTAGATTTCATTCCTTAGTTAATTATTGAAATTTAACGATTTTTATAAAAAAATTCGAGTCTTAAAATTTTGATTATTGAAAAAATAAAAAAAAATAGATAAACCTTACAATTATTTATGCAATATTTTTTAAAATTAAATAAATTTATAGGTCAAACAAAAACTATTTATTTGACAAAATTCAAATTAAGTTTTTTAATTTTAAAATAGGAGCACCTAATACTTTTAAATTATAAAAATAGGGGCATATTAAAGGTTTTAGACCAGCTAATTTCTCTTCAAGTTCGTATAGAATATTACAAAATATAGGAAGTAAGAATATATAAGAATTAAGTAAATGTTTTCTTGTCCTCTGGAAATAGATAAAAACTGATAAAATAATTAATTAATAGCTATATATGTAGACATTTTGAATACACATCTTTTTTACAAACAGAAGAGCGAAGCTGGAGCGTAGAACCGCATGACATAATGATAATTGACAAAGAGATGATGAGAATTCGGTTGATGATTGAAGGTCCCTCTCCCACGTGCCGTTGAGTGCGATAGCTGTCCCACGTGTTCTCCCCAATCATGGGACCCATCTCCAGCCAACCATCCCATTGCATGCCTTGCTCGCCATGGTTTTGTCCGTACAATGGAATTTCCATGGTATTGCTACTTGCTCCCACGGTGCTTCATTGCCCATATATTTTTTAAATTATTGTAATGATTTTTCTCATAGTTCTTTTTAGAAAGCTGGAATATAAAATTATTGCATTAATTATAATACTGATAGTGCGTGGAATTGGTAATTTGGTATAGTGTATGGAAAGCAACAGTGAACTTTTTATATGCATCTGTGTCCATCTCTGTCAATATCCATTATCTATGTATTTTCTTTTTCCTTTTTTCCCTTTTTTTGTAGGATAAAAAGGAGAGTTTTTGATTTTAGAAATTAGAAAGAGTAGACGGCTCCAGTCGTAGTCAGAGTCACAGCTGAGAATATGAGCCACAAGTTGTAGAATGCTTTTTCCACATGCAAGCGATGATGGATGAGGAAGACAGCCGGGAAAAAAGACGACAGTATGCAATTATATGGTATTCAACGACCCCATTTTTCATATATCATCATTATATAAATAATTTGAATGATTATGGATCATTTCTTTTCTAATACTATTCCCAACGCCCATTGCATGTGCTCTTTCTTTTCTTCCTTTTTCTTTTCATCAAAAGAACAGGAGGCTAACAGCTTCTGAATAATGTCCTATTGGCTTTTATAGTTTTCTGTTTTCCATTTATAATCTTCATAAGAAATCCCAAGCTTGAATCATGTACCTTTGAAGACAGAATTACATAATACATTGACATTGCAATTTCGAATTATGGATTTAAAAAAAAATAATCATTTGAGAGTGTCAGAATTCACGTGCAAAGACACGTGGGAGTTGCTACACGTATATATGATCTTATAAGGAAGATAAGACGCGTGGTCCCGTCTGCAACACGCGTGTCATCTTGTTCCTTTCTTCACTCGACATTCGCCTTCCTTCAACAATCATTGGTCACTCTTCCTTTTCCTTATTTAATCTATTTTATATCAGAGCACACCTAAATACTCGGCTTAATTACAAGAACTACTATTACTACATTCTCCATATTTTGACTTTTCTATCAATGAAAAATTTTTATTAGATATTTTATGATTCTATCTTACAACCTTATATTTGCACCAATACGTTTGACATTATTCCAATTTGAAAATGCCAACCATTGTTTGGAATTTTTTTTTTCAATATATAATATAATTATATCATCA
>CANXYI011489846.1:0-18299 GCA_948208565.1 Hura crepitans
CATTTTTCCTAATTCTATAGTAAATAAATAGGTAATACCAAGCAAAGAAAAATAAATAAGATAAAGTAAATAAATACCTTAAAAACTTCATCATTGATATCACATTTTAGTATTTTGTTCACTCCTAATGCATAGAATAAAAGATGATGATCTAATAGTTTCTGATATAGTTGCACACGGTTTTACAATTATGTGTAAGCACTTGGATTTTAGGTCTTAAACTTTCATATAGATTCAGACTTCAACCTGACCTGAAAAACTCGTGATGCAACTGAAAATTTGTAAAAATGGGAATATGTGGTTGTGTTGAGGGGTTAGGCCAATAGGCCTAAACCCAAAGCCCAACATTGATTTTGACAAAGGTGTAAGGGCAAAGCCCCTATGATATGGATTTTTTTTATTTTTAAGCCTATGATGATAGCTAGAGACATGCCTAAGCATCAAGGCATATAACCTAAAACACTAATTCATATGGACCAACAACGGACCTACTTACCTAAGTTCAGCACGGAGTAACATATAGCCAATCTAAATGAACTAAGCCAATGGCCCATAGTCCATCTGAACCATCAAAGCCCAAAGTCTCAAAGACCTCTTTCCACATAACATGTGAGATGATTCATTGTATTCCCTACATCAATTATAGGAGTAAGTTAACAATAATAAATCATTATATTCATGTTTTGAATGTTCATAAAAAATTGTAATCACACTTATTTTTTGGAACTGATGACTAAGTCTACATAGACCCATTTAACATGGGTTAAGGTCTACATAAAACTATTATTTGAATATGTGTATCATATGAGGTCTGTACAAACCTATTTGCTATTAAAATACCGTTATTGTTATTTGTTTTTTTAATGATGATTTTAACATGCAAAAATATTATTAATGCACGTTTAGGTCCTTATGAACCTCTATTTGTATTACTAATTGATTTATTTGAGTTGTGTAAGTTTAGTCATTTATACTATAGATGGGGACTATATGGACCTACTTGGGGCACATATGTAGTCTACACAGACCAACTAAGGAGGCTTATATAGTCCGCAATGACTTGACAATGCAGAGGCGGGACTAATTGTTTATATTATGTATTTTTGTTTCATTTTTGTACCTTTTATTTCTTTTATTTATTTTGGGTTGTAATAAATAGTTTAGCTAACTCGTTTTACACATAAAATCCAACCTCATATAAAGGATTTTTATACACAATTAATTGGTGTTTTCTTAACAAAATGGTTTTGATTTTTTTAATAAAAATCATAATAAAAAATATATTTTAATAAATGCCAATCTCTTAGAGACGGAAGTTAGGCAATTATCGCTAATTCATATGAAATTACGGGTGGTTGTCAGGTCGCAACCAATTAATGAATAACCCATTTTATAGATGTATAGTATCTTATTTGTTTATGCTTTATTATATATTTCAATTATTGCATTTCACTTTCCTTTGTGTGCAAAGTTGATATGCATGCTTTCTTAAATATTTTGCTTGTTTACATAATACAAGATCGATAAATGTTAGAATATAAAGAAAAGTACATTATTGAGGCATAAATACGATATGATTCTGAACCCTTTCTGAGCAAAAGATTAGTAGATCCTAATGTAGAGCTAGGTGGTGACTCCTAACACAACCGCCCTATCCTTAGTATATAAATCTACAATATGTTAGCTTTTTTATTAATTCTAAAAACCTTAAATGTCTAAAGTCCCCATATGTTTCTTCTAAGCTACTGACATTTAATATCAACTACTTTGATGGTTATTTCCCATTTTAAAACAACAAAGAACAAAAATTTTACTTTTATGACAATCATTTACTATGAACTTAGTAAAATTTTAATTTAATTGTTTTAGAATAAGAAATTATCAAATGTTAAAGCAATCAAAAATTAGACTCTTAGTTGAACATTCTACTGCAAAAAAAATTGATAACAGCAACTAATTTGGGATTCAAATAATTACACTGCTCAATGAAGCTTTTTTTTTCAATGCATAAACCTTTCTCTCTCTCTCTCTCTCTAGTTTCTCAAAATTGGTAGTAGCAACATTCTTATTCTTTTTAATTAGTCCTGGTTAACCTAATTTCCACTATTACAAACCCTACAAGTAAACAACCTTCTTTAGCAAAGCAAATTAGAAAATTGTTTCTTTCAATTTCAATAGCTTAGGGTTATTAATAGTCTTCCATCAATAAAGAAATATAACTTGATGTAACAAAAAGAAACATTACCTAATTATGCCTTGTTACAGAAAAAGAAATAGCAGTAATTTTTCCCAAAAATCTTAAGAGATGCTCATAAAGAAAGTCTTCAGCTGGCTTAGCTCCAAGGAAAAATAGAGGGATGCTTTGTTGTCTCTTTCTCTATTTCATTTAATTTTTCCTTATTCTCTTATCTTTTTCATTTTGTTTATTCATATAGCTACATTTCACATGCCCTCAGATTGGTTTTTGCCACTCCTAAATTGGTTTAGGCTACTTAGTTTCAAGCATACGCTGATGTACAAACAAGAACTAGATTTTTAGACTAAAACTATGCATCAAAATAAACAACAATTATTAATTAATGAATTAATTATTTGGTTATGCAAAGAACATGAAGAAAAAGACGAAAAAAGAAACTAACTGACCTAGAAGAAAGCTACTTTAGCCATACAATGTGCTTTCATTTTAGTGAATTATATCTAAATTTTGGGTTATGCAAAAAAGATGAAAAAGAAGAAAAGGGGAGGTGTTTAGCTAAGGAGACACAAGAGGAAGAAGGGAAAAGGAAGGGGAAAAAAGTGAAGGTTTTATGTTAAGGACACATGAAATGACCTTTTTACCTTTAATATATCTCTAATAGATTATTTTATTAGTGGGTGTTAAAGTAATTTTTGCTGTTTAGACTAAAAAAACTAAAATGCTTTATACATATAATTTAGATTAAAAATTAAAATATTTTATATAAATAAATAATGAAATTTAATACAATTTATAAATATAATTAAATTATAAATACATCTAAAATCAATAATAATTTGAATTTATTTAATTTAAATTATCATATAATTTATAACAAAAAAATGAGAGATTAAGATAGAATATAAGGTTTGAGATCTTATCAAGACTCATCAACTTTATAATGTAAAAATAAGAAACTAAGATTAAGATTTGATTTTTAATTGAATTCTATATCTAAGAAAATAAAAGATTAAAATCAAGAATTAATTATAGTCGAATTTTCTATTATGTGAAATCTTTTAATAAAAATAATAATAATAATAATAATAATAATAATAATAATAATAATAATAATAATAATAATAATAAGTAGAAGAAGAAGAAGAAGAATATTGTCTAGAAAGTTTAGATTCTAGTAAGGCAGCGTTGGTGGAGAGAGAACCAGTGAACAATGACCAATAGAGAGAAAGAGAGCAACTTGTCACCAAACATTCTGCTATAAGGATTTCAAGATTTCTAAGTATAGATTTTGGGACTTAGATATGTGGAGGGAACAAAGATGGTCAAGGGGATGAATAAATTTGAAAAGATTGTTAATAGAATTGATTTTAATCGAATTTATATTATATGAAAATCTTGTAATAATAATAATAGTAGTAGTAGTAATAATAATAATAATAGCTACCAAGTCCCTTTATCCATCCTCTCAATGGAAAATTCTATTTATATATAAAAGATGACACCACACTCATAATTTTTTTTCAAAAAGTTAATTTAATTCTAATAATTGAAATAATTAAAAATAATTTTTTTAAAAAATCAATCATTCAGGATGTCATTTGACCTTACCCATTTGGATTCTTTTCGAATCAACATTAACCAATCTTATTTTTTTAGGTCAAGATCCCAATTAGGTCATGCGCCTTTTTTAGATCAAATTTGGATATAGGTCAATTTTTCCATCAAGTTTCCAGTCATAGTGATCATTTATATTAAGTTTTTACATTTTTATGATTAGTGACAATATATTTAATTATATAGATTAATATTAGTATACAAAATTAAGTTTTTATTAGTGCTATATATTAACTATTAATTATTAAAATTCTTTCATAATTAATTAATTATGAATGATATCATAACATTATATATTCATATTAATATTAATTAAAATAACATTTTTAATTAATTGATAATTTGTTAAAAATAAACTAATAAAATAATATTTTAGAAAAATAAAAATCTAAAAAATTAACAACTGAATTAGCGACCGAATAATACAAAAAAATTGATGCTAAAATTTTACAATAAAAATTAATTTTGTCATTGTGAATGATATTTATATTCTTGCGACCACTCGAATTTGATGGCAAAATCAGTCACTAAGTATAAAAGAATAAGTTTAATTTAATATAGCGTCGAAAAGTTGGTTGTTACCAAATTCTAAATAAAATTAACCTTAGTGATGAAATTTCATATAAAGGAACGCAAAATTTAGTGACCAATTACAAGATCAATTTCTAATTTGTATATTTAATTTAATGCTTGAATTTTCTTTCTTTAGCAATCAATTATGCTATCAATTGCTAATTAGCAACTGCTTTCAATCGATCGCTAAAATGTAATTTTTTAGTATTATTTGGTCTAGTTTAATTTATCTCTTGAAGGAGTTTAAGTTTCGTTTAACAAATTTTCAAAAATAATTCCAAAGGCCAAGATATGAAACTTTCGATCTTATGTACATTTTCTAGTTATGCAACATGCTCATTATACATAAATGAAATGTCATAGCACTGTATACCTATTCTAGAATGTGTTGAAACTCATCATCACCATTTGTTCAAACACATGTAAGCATAGTCAACATAGCCTACTAGTTACATGCATATAAGCAATATTTCATAAACAACTTTAAGTGAAATTTCTTACCTCATAACTAAGATTCATTCTTTCTTCAATGTCTTGCATTAAGTATCAAGTATACTCATCTTTAATTTTGTTGCCATAACTATTTCCATTTTATAATTAAGCATAACATCAACAAATACACACACACTAATTTACATATTATTCAATCATGATTAGTAAGCATAACATCAAGATGCACATACTACAATATCTCTTACCCATTGTAAAACTATGCTCTATTTCCTAGCATTTCGTAGTTTGAAACTTATCAAACATATGTAGGAAAAAAAAAAGCAATTATTTTCAATCAATATAGCTAAATACTAATTGCTACAAACCAAAAAATATCTATGACACCCTTTACCCGGTTCGACCATCAGTCCCGAGTACAAAGCGACACACAAATGATATCCAAACTACACTTTTTGAAAACCTTTATTAATTAAAAACCTTGTTAACATATTTCAAACGTACATTACATACATACAGTTATAAAAAAATTATGGATTTTCAAAAATTGATTTACAAGGTATACTATTAAGGTCCTCGTGCCTAAAGTTTGGCAGTATAACAGCTATAC
Source organism: Hura crepitans (assembly GCA_948208565.1). Taxonomy (NCBI): domain Eukaryota; kingdom Viridiplantae; phylum Streptophyta; class Magnoliopsida; order Malpighiales; family Euphorbiaceae; genus Hura; species Hura crepitans. The sequence goes on from CANXYI011489846.1 coordinate 5,445, forward strand.
TAGGCACTATCCCAAATAGTAACTTGCATTAAAACACACTTCTCAAACTTTCATTAACTAAAACAACCACATCTAGGTCTATCTATCCCTTCAAACCAACTCAACATCCCAAAATCAATATTCAATAACAATATCAATACATGTATGCTTAAATAGAAGAAACTTTTTCAATTCTAGCTAAATATACAAACTTGCATTAATAGTTCCGTACACAAACTTTAAAAGTTACAAAATACATTTTTAAGCACAAATTAGGCCCAATCCCTCAATTACATATGGATGCCTCTACCATAGGTTACACCACATGATTATACCAAATAAATAAAATACCAAAAAAGAGCTTTCTCGATAAATCTTCTGGATAGCTTCGACTCTAATATGCTATTTCTTTAACTTATACATCACAAAACAAAATGATGCGCTAAGTGAATGCTTAGTGGTGTATTCTCTTTAGCATATGTATACATTCATGCAAATCTTTCATCACATATCATTTAACTCATATAATGATCATACATAATTCATCTCTATGCATAAATAAGCATTAAAATATTCATTCCTAAAAATATAACAATAATTGTTCAGGTAAGATCTTTATTCCATCTTAAACATAATTTACCATTTATATATAATTCATTTTCATAATAATATCAATATTCAACAATTAAAGATCCAATTAGTGTACATTTTGGTTCACCAATTTATTCATTGAGTTTATTTAGCCATTTGTTTCCCATACTTAAAAGAAAATTATCCAAAACAAGATAGCAAGACTAACTAGGCCTAGAGGTCATAAACTAGACCTGAAGGTCATAATAATGCCCTTAGGCCAAATATGGATTGCCCGATGGCCAAATTAAGTACCCACGGGTACCCTAGCAGTTACTAAACTCCCTAGTTAATCAGTCAACCTATCCAATCTAGTTTGTCTAATCATATGAGGCAATTACCATTATAATTAAGCTCTACCTTATTAAGTAGTGTTTAACATCCATAATGCCTTATTTTCATCATTTTCATGGTTTTACACTTACATCATCAAATTCATGAGTATACTAATTTACTCATGTTTTTATATAGGTTCACAACCTTATATAGGTTATAGTGTTAATGTAGCTCATTTCTAGGCCCATTACATGCCTTTGCATAATTTAGCCATAAGCAACCTCATTACCATTTTAAGCATTTACATTCCATCATATTGACATTCAACTTAATCATCATATATCATTAGAATTCAATATACAATTTCCTGAAATTCATTTGGTTAAGTTAGTTCCTTAGGATACATTTTCATACACCTTTTTATAGTACAACCCATATAACCATGTCATAGTTTTGTCTTAATATACAATATGAGCATAAGTGCATAATTCGCATTTTAACAAATATTAGCATATTTCCATTCATTCAACACATTTATGGTCCCATTATAATCCATATATACACTTTATATAATTAACATCCAAATGCCTCCATCATTTTGGCCAAATAATGAAATTCACTCACAAGCATCATTTTTATACCAATATATACCAACATTCATTCATATAAGTGTATGGAACATGCCATATCCATAATTTCATGCTTTAACTCAATATGACTTACTTAGAAGGTCATTCAACCATAACATCGTTTAAACTTCATTTTTACTATATCAACCTTATCTTATGCCATCATACTTATTTTATAGCATTAAAACCATAATATCATACGTCCATACCATAGTATTCATTCGGCCATATCAAGGTTTACATTTAGGTGCAATATGGTAACATGTACAAATTTTACATCATTATGTCACATAAACTCCCATACATAACCTCATAAGTTTAGAACATGCTCATTCACCATTTAAGGCATTCAGCCTCACGTTCACAAACCATCAACCATGCACATTTATCATCACATCGCCATATCATACTTTCATATACTCATATCTCATCAAATTAACCTATTTAGTCATAAACTAATTAAGACACATACACTTGTCACAAGTCATATGTTTCAGCCATATCATGTATTTGCCATAATCATCATATTCTCATTCATCACACATCACTTAAATCATGCTTAACATGAAAACCTCAGCTACCATATCAATTTTAAGCCATTACACCATAAATACACATTAATTACCATTAACATACACACTTTCACACTCAATTCAATTCATGCACATATGGTAACATAAATACACTTGTTGTGTCAAAATACACCTCTAGCCACTAATTACACCTTTCATTTGCCTTTAGAAACACTTGTTCCACCTTTCTCTACATACATATATCACATATTATGTTAGAAAATTAGAAAAATCTCTAAAAATCACACACACCTCCTAGAATAATATAAACAAAAAAGATCACTCTTGGGCACCCCAAGATGTAACACCCCTTACCCGATCCTTTAACTGGACGTGATAAGAGATGCTACCTTCCTAAAAGTTACCCATCCAAATATTTCCCCTGCCTGGTCATCCTTAACTATTACGAACTCGATAACCATATTACTGTTTTCTTATTATTTTAAGTTAATTTTACTATCATTTTATCATTTCCTATTGTGTTTACCCTTATTGACTAAATCACCAGATGATTTTACATAGAATGTTTCAAATAAAAATTTCAACAGCATAACAACTGCCTGAATGAAAAATCAAAAATTTTAACTTGTGAAAAACACTTTTATAGCTAATTAGAATCATTCTCACATATCATGGACCCTTCTGGTTGTCCAATAATACCAACCAACATCATCCCACAGTCATTATAGTCATCTCAGTTATCATAAGCAATAACATACATGTATATATTATCAATAATGTGTAAAACCTATTTATCATTTACAGACTAGATTGTATCAAAATTAGTGTATAATAGCATTACATGATTGGGTCTTAACTCTATACATAAGTGCCCACATCTACTACTAATATAAAAGTAAAAGCATATATACACAAATGAAAGTTGTTAATTACACTACTAGCTGAGGCCGAATGGTGACCTACTATCCTCTATTTGTGCATCGAAAATACCGACATGCTGAGTATACACTCAATGGTGAATTTAATGTAATATGAATTATATTATACATACATGCCACGTACATCATGTAAATGTCCTAAGCATGCAATTTACTTCCTTTAGGTGTCTCATGTTAATTACTCAGCTATAGGTCTTACCTAGTTACATAGCACCAGGTTCAGTTTAATGTATACTGTAGTTCATTTTAAGTCTAGCCAAATTACATTATTATTATTCTTTAGTTATTCTTCATTCCTATTAAGGCATATATCTGTAGTCATAACATTATTTTCATCTACTCTTATTTATTCCTTAGGCCTATAGTCGAGAGATAATGCTTTAAGACACTAGTTAACAGGGTCCAACTCATATAATGGCCTATATTTTATACCTCGATAGATGCACCTATCCATCTCCACCTGATAGTAGGGATCAATTCATAAAAACCTCCCAATACTAGAGTGGTAGGGATCAATCCTACTAGGCCTCCCAACAAAAGGGATAGTAGGGATTAGTCTCGAGGGATCTCCTAATATCCCAAGTCTCAGCACATGTGGATAGCAAGGATCAACCTAGGTGGCCTCCTAATATCCAAAATAATACAGGTAGCAGGGATTAGCCTATGTGGGCCTCCCAATACCTAAACAGTACCAATAATAGCGATCAGCCCGTATGAATCTCCCAATACCTAAGGTGTGTAGGGTTCTCAATCAGAACCTTGGCAGCTCCACTTGCCTACCATATAAACAGGCGATGATCCATATGGACCAAGGCCCCTAGCAGTTGCTAACTCTCTAGTTGATAAGTTAACCTATCCAGTAAGTGGTTTAACTAATATGGGCCAATTCCACTTATTTTCTCAATCACTTGTTTCATGTTATTAGATTTATGAGTAACTCTCTCATTTTCTCATCAATACCATTTTATTTCAAGAAACACATGTTTATGCTTCTTAACCATTACTTTTCAAACTTCAAGTCTAATGTCAATTATCTATTTACTCAAACCACATAGTCATATCCCTGGGTCATTCATACAATCATCAAGTCATATCATATCACCTAAATTTTTATTAAGTTATTGTTACCTTGTTTCCATACTTTACTTTGTCATTAAATTATCATATTTCACCTACATGCCACTTTTTCCACCATTAGCTTTTCCATTGTCTTAATCACATTCTTTTAAGCATAAACATACCTTAAAAGTCCTTAAACATCATGACATACACCTTATCATCCTCACACACACCTCACCGCCACTACATGCATAAGCACACTCAACTAGTTTATTATTAATTTCATATCACCATTATGCATTTTCCTTACTTTCTAACTCATTTACATTATATACATATGCCAACCACACATGCACACACACTTTTACCCTTAGTGTACCATTCAGCCGCACACATTTCACACACATGCACATTTCTTTCTCATGGTTTCCTTACATATTTATGCTCAATATAGTCACCACATTATGCTTATACACTTACTACATGAATTCACATACACATATGCATAATGTAACCATTCCATACACACTCACACATACACATATATAACCCATAAAAAAATACAATACATATTACACTAAATCCACTTACAATAGGCTCTAAAACACTTTTAATCTATACATCAAGGCATGCCTTTGCCTTCCTCCAACAAGTCCTTTCCTTTATCTACAAACATGATAGATTTTTGGCTTTAAAAATTCATGAAAAATCTTACAAACCTCTAAATTGAAAGCTAGTCACATGGATATTACTTACAAACTTAGGGCTACCCAAATAAAAATTAAACACTTACACACAAAATGGGCACTATTCACCAAGTGCCTAATTCTCCTCAACCAAGCACTTTTCTCACTTTCTATCACTAAAATCCAATTCTAAAGGCTGTGAAAGCCAAGTTTGGTGTGTCAATTAGAAGAATCCACTTTGTTTTAGGGTATAAATAAAGAAAAAAAAGAAAGAGAAAGGTGGAAGAGGTAGCATCGGCCACTTAAGAGAGAGGGATGTTGAAGAAAGGTTTGGCACATGTAAAGCTCCCACACATATGCCCATATATATATTATGCACATGGATGGCTCAGATCATGCCACGTGTCGATCTGACAATTCATATTATTTCAATTTTCATTTTATGCTTTAAAAATTTGAATTAAATGTTCTATACCTCCAAAATTCATGCTTTTAGTGCCAAAAATTCTGAAAAGTCCCATTTAGGGGACCCCTAAAATCTCGAGTCAAAATTCCAAAAGGAACTAGGTCAACTATTCACTCGCGTAATTAAGAAATTTTAAATAATTTAGAATTTTTGACATTTAATTCATGTTATTTTCAAGTCCATTTAGGCACATCTCATGCCTTTCTAGGCATAGTGCCAACTAAAGTTACTATTTACTATATCTTAGCATGAAATAATTTACTAATTCTGCTAAAAGTTTTAATTATTTCATTTTCATCATTTTATAGCCCATAAAGTTTTATGACTAGCAGTTCCCCCTTAGTTATCACATGGTGCCTTGGATACTTCAAAGACACTATTCATGAAACCTAAATTTTTGAACGTTACACAAAAACACTAAAAAAATGATAGAGCTAAAAAATTCTTGCCTGAATAAAAATTGATTACTATTTACCAGGCTCTCAATTCTCTAAAATACCAAATTTTACTTGATTTTATTGCTTAATTCTTGATTAGGATGTCATGGAGGTTGAGTTTGGTGTTTAAAAGTGTTGTATTTAAGCTTGGATAAAGGAGGGAAGAAGAAAAATTGAGGAGAGGGAAAGGGGAGTGTGTCAACCAAAGAAGGAAGGAGAAGAAGATGGGTGGCTGATCAATATTCACATTTTGACCATAATATTGACCTTTTTTATTAGGTGCATGTGATTGGTTTGGTACAAAATCCAAAGGTTCAGAAAATTCCACCTTAAAACCTTCTTTAAAAATCTATTTTTATTTAATTACCATAATGCATAACTTTATGTCCTAATAATTCTTAAAAATATATTCCTTAGCTCTCATAAAAAAGCCACATTTAAAAAGCTTAAAAATTTGATAAAAATAAAATTTAATATCTTTGCCCGATTCACTAAAAATTCCAATTCCAATGCCAATGGAATGTTTGGAATATTTAAGTATCAAGTCGTATCAATCCCAAAATTTTTTGAGCAAAAATTGAATTATTTTACGATTCAGCTTTTCCTATGGCACTATTCATAAGACATGATCATAATATCTTTTCTTTCATTTTTAACCATCTTAACAAATTCAGATTGACTCCAAATTTTTCCAAAAATATTTTATGACTAATACTTCTATTCAGTAAGATTAGTGTGACCCGAATTTTAAGAAACACTATTCATCCCGAGACATAATATTCATAGGTTGGAATTTTTAGAGCATTACACTATCAACCCTTAAGTTATGATAGAGTCTAAATTAATAGAGGCAAGTACAAAATGATATCTCATGCTTTACCAAAAGAAAATGTAATGTCATCCTTTAAAAGATTTTGGTAGTAGTTACTTAGTAAGTTTGCAAAATTCCATTCTATTGATGGTTAATATTTTATTATATAAACCATAGTGACTTTAGGAAAAGAAATTCTCAGTTCATATTAATCAAGACTTCTCTAGATATTTTGCTAAAAACTTTAACGTTCTACCATATTAATTCAATTGAAAAAAGGTATAAACATATTTATTAGTATTTTCAATGGTATATAAAATTTAGAGGTGTGATAACACTGATTGTAATATTGCCACTATCCTACGATGTATTCTTTAAGAGCATAGGAAGTTAGAATTCAAAAGAAATTAGGTTTTAACAATAGATATTTATCCCTTTTTAATAAATACAAACAAGCACACTTATACCCACACATATCAAGGATTACATATTCATTTTGTCCAACAAATACAAAGTAAGAAGTATGGGCTAATATCATAACTTTTGAAATCTGTTATGGCATAAATTCTACTAATATGCTCCCTGACTTCATACTATAGCCTAACTCAATTTAACTAATATCAGCAACTAATATATATGTGTGTGCACATATGCATGCGTGTGTATGAACATGTATGTATGTGTGTGTACATGTGTATATATAGATATAGATATATAGATATATAATCTATTTGCTCCCAATAATTCCAACTAAACTCAATATATCTTGATTCCCAAGACACAACATTTAGAACCAAACCATGATAGAAAACAAACTGTGGGACTTATATTAGGCCTTATCCCATATTGTCATGCCTAAATCTTTAGCCTAACTAAAATTTATAGAACATAATCCCCATTTTGCTAAAAGTAGTAGTGACACCTACTGCTACCTCTACAAAATCATATGCAGTGCCAGCATCGACCTATTACACTCTTTAATACTTTTAATCACACAAGTTTAGCAATTCCTAACATTTTATTCAATCAATCTTGTTCTGAGTTTATTAATTAAGCTCGCTAAAATATTTGTATAGCTGATTTCCTCATTTGTTAACAAATTCGACCTCTATAAAATTGCCATAGAAAAAATCCATCTGTTGACACATAATTCTAGACCATAACATTCCCAAAAACAACTCTGTTAACCTTTTTTATACACTCATAATCGTCATCCATGTCTAATTATTCTCAAATAAAAATGAAAATTCCTTTCAAAAGAGCTTACTATCACTAAACCATAATGCAATTCTCACTAATTTAATCCATTCACTCAATTTTCTTTTCATGCAAAAACAAATTCAATTTATGTTTAATAGATTTCACACTATAAAAACAAGATTTTGTACCTAAACTAAAGATCCAAAACAAAATCCCTTATCAAATTCAAATTTCTATCGTCTGACTTCTATAATAGCTAGGTTCTTTAATGTCCTATGGTTTCCCCTTAATACATAATCCTTTCAACAATAATTCTATCCCTCTTACATATAAAAATCCTCAAAATCCCAAAATAAGAGCTAAACTAGATATGCTACCTAGTTCAAACATCATCACACTCATATTCAACTAAATGTTAATACCAATTACTATAATTCATATTTCAAGATCCCAAAAATATCAATTCCCTTATAAATTTCCAAATTTGATTGCTTAATTTTATAAATTCAAATGCTTTTATTATTTCATACACAATTGTATACGTTTAGTGCAGTTTACCACCTTATAAGAACTTTAATTATAACAAATAAATCAATGATGCTAACAAAACATAACTTATTTACATTTAACTCTACTCATAAGTAGCTTCAATTAAATTTAAAAAAAAAAAAAGAGAAGAGCATAAACTTTAATCTTCGTCTTAACCTCACACACATTTACTTCCTATTTTTCTAATAGTAGCTACTAGATTCTTCCTTCTCTGCAACTCTCTTTTACGAAAGAGTAAAAGCTATTGAATCTTGCATCCATTCAAATCCTTTATTACTTTGGAAATAACAGCAGCAATTCCAATCTTTAGGAATTCTCTTTACTCCACTAAGCTTCTTAACTATCAATCCTTCATTCAAGTCAATACCCTACAGTTCCCTTTCAAGATTGATAATTACAATGCATTGAACACTCTTTTTCTCTTTGTGTTGCATCAAGTAGAAATAGAGTATTGAATTAAGTAGACTTGAGTTTAACCAGAAACTTGAGTTTTCTCTAAACATCTACACACCCAAGCATTTTGATCAAATCCCACATGCAACATAAATCAAGTTGATTTCCCTTAAACTACAAAAGGTTCTACTAAGCCATCAATAATTGTTCTTGATTTTTTATCCCCCTAATTCTTCTGGATATCAGTAACTCTCTCTTTCTCCTTATCGCCCCTTTCTTTTCTTTCTTTCCCATCTTTTATCTCTTTTTTGGTTCTTTCTCTTTGTACGGGCCCTAAAAACTTTTATACCAACTTGGAAAATTACTTCTTTAATCCCCTATTAAATCCTCAACTTTTACTCCCATTTTTAAATAGTAATAATATAATCCATCTTAAGTCTAAATCAAGCCTTCGGGTCTTAAAGCTCAATTTACATTCTAGAAATTTTAGGCGTCATAGTCCTAAAAATGTAGTGGTTTAGTACTATTGGATAATAATATGCACATTTTTCATTGATAGGCACTAAAGTGAAATATAGTAAAAGATCATGCCTTTTTCATAATTTGCCCAAAAAATTAGTTACAATTACAGGTAGCTCAATAAATGAAGACTTTTAAGGTGATAATTTGTCATTTTAGTTTAGGGGAGAAAATGGCACTTTAGCCTTTAAGGCCTAATCCAAGTGTATGTTTTGGATGCCCCTACCAATAAACAATGAATTTGTCTCCATATCATGTAATGACAATTGCATTTTTAGCTAATTTGTCATTTTAGATTAAAAAAGCCATTATAGCCTTTAGGGCCCAATCCGAGTTTGTTTTAGGTGTCCTCGCTAGTAATTTACACCAATAATCCCTTAACTATGGCCTTTATACCTACTATCTCCTCTAACTAAATTTTGTGTTTACAAACTCCCTGAACTTAGAACTTTATATCTAAAAACTCCTTATGACCTTAGAAAACATATCTAGAAAATCCTTATTACTAGGTACTGCTAGTTAAAATGCAAACTATTAGAAAATTTGTACACATTATCCTTGAATTTTAGGTTGGATATTTGTATAGTCCCTAAACTTTGGTTTAGCCTAAAATTGGGTGAAGGCCATCAAAATGAGTCCTTTGAAAGGATAAAAAGGCCTTTAAAATTCTAAAGATTCTTGAAAACACCCCATAACAGTATGGGAGGACATGTAAAGAGTTCAAACTCTAATAATCAATTAGGGTTGTCTTCAATATAAAATTTATGAGATGAGGTAAATAGACTCCTTGAACATTATCATGCCATAGAGAATGTCAAAAGTTCACCAGAACCTAAGCAAGCACTAGCAAATGTGTGGGAAAATTAGTGAATGAAAGGCTTGCTACAGTGGAAAGAGAAAATATGTTGAAAAAAACTTAATGTATAAAAAAAGAAATTAATAAAGTAGTGAAAATTTTAAGGAAAGAAAAAATAATTCCTTCTATACTAAATCCTAAAAAAAAGGCAGCCAATATGGATAATTCCAATTTGGCTCAAAACCTTAGAAAGTCAATAGGTCTAGTAAAGGAAGCTCTAATTCATATAAATGATAGAACATTTAATAAGCTTCTAGCTATGAAAAAGGCTTTGTATAATCCTAGCTACCTTTATAGGATGAAAGAAGAGTTCATACCAAAGAAAACTTATTTAAGGCTAGTAATAAACCCTGTAGCTTTTCTCAATTTGGATTGTGAGAAGAAAGCCTCCAAAAGGATAGATGAATGGGCTACTATGATTATTTGTAGCAAAGTCAGGAAGCTTTACCCTAAAACAAGTCTACAAAATTTACAAAGCCACCGTGGAAGGAAACGCACAAAAGTATTAGACCATGTTAGTAAAAAATAGCAAAATAACAAATGAAATGGATAAAGGATCACTGACAGATGGTCTGATTGCTATAATAATAGACGCTTTCAAAGAGAATTTTATGGCTTCTCATTATCAACAGATTCCCTAGAGAAAGAGCAATCTCTAATGGCTTTAATGAAATTGCAAATTTGTGACATATGTTATTTTTAGAATTATGCATGCGAGTTCCTAAAATATTATTATAATCTTGATTTGACAACTCAAAATTACTTGTCAAAAATGTTTTTTTTTTGCTAAGCTTTCTGAACTACAGCTTGAAGTAATCAATACAGTCTATTAACTACTCTTAAAAGAAGAAAAAGTGGTACATGTCTAAGAGGAAAGATATAGGCGGTGAAAGAAGCCATTAGAAAGGCATGTACCGAGCTCCATGTAAGGTAAGATGCGAAACATCTTCCTTAATTGAATAAGAGTTATTATTAAATTAAATATGTAATGCCCGAAAATCCCGATTTTATTAATAGTACTTTTTAAGGCATAAATAGTATTTTTTGAGTAATCAGGTCACACTGATGTGGCTAAAGGGAAGTTATAGTCATAAAACTATGATGGGCTAAATAATAATGAAAATGAAGTTATTTGCACTAGCCATTGAACTAATAAAAATTTTCATGTTGATATCTAGTGAATAGCAACCTAAGTTGACATCACATTGAAAAATGGTCGAGATGTGCCTGGACTGACTTAAAAATAGCATACCCTGAAGGTCAAAAATTCTAAATGATTTAATGGTTGTGGAATTGGAATTTTCTAACAATAATTGATATTTAATTGGAATTTCTTAAATACATAAGTGAATAGTTAACTTAGTTTCCATTAGAATTTGGGCCTTAGATTTTAGAGGTCCCTTAATTAAGAATTCTCATAATTTTTGGCATTAAAAGTAATATTTTTTGAGGCCTCTAACTTTAAAACTACATTTTTAAAGCATAAAACATAAATAAGATTAATTAGGACCATCCGATCGCCACGTGGCGTGATCTTGGCCATCCAACTTCTTAATATAAATAGCTTTATGTGTGTGTGTGCATAAAATTTTTCTAATTTATGGTGTATTATAGAATTTAGAAAACTTGGAAGCAGACAAGAACCGAGGTAAGGAAAAGCTGTAGAATTGAACCTAAGATGTCGAATAACATCTCTGTAAGTGTATTCAAAAAAATATGCGCTTGGAAGTGTAATTGTGAAATTTCCATAATTGGTGTCATTTATGGTTTGCATGCTTTTAAGGGTTAGGATAACCCTAAATTGATGTTAGGCATATACTAAATTGATGTTAGGCATATATTAGCATTTAATGTGTGTGAATAAACTTGTCTAAATGAAAAATAAAGTGAATTGAGTTAAATATAGAAGATGGAAAAATGTGCATGTAATATTGAATTTAGGGACATAGTTGTAATTTCTAAAATTGTTGCATAATGGATGGAAATTATGATGTAACAAGTTAGAATAAGTGAATTTAACATGTATTGGGAACATGCATTGATAATTACATGAAATAATGTGAATGTGGTGCATGAAATGTCTATATGTGCATGGTGACATATGCAGTGCATTTTGTGTGTAACATGTGAATTAGTGAGAATACTTTACAATGTGTGTAATGTTAATGGTTAACTAAAGAATTAAAAATGATAAATGGTGATATGTGTAATAAAAATGGCATTATAAAGGAGATGATATGAAATGGCTACTTTAAATGATAATGCTCGATGACAACTGACAAATAGATATGATGAGATTCTTGTGATAAAAAAAGTAACACAATACTAACATGACATTGTTAAATGAACATATGATTAGGACCTGGCATGATAATATGAACATGGGAATTGCAAATAATAAAAGGGAGCAAGATAGCCCATATATGTTAGACAGCCTGTTGGATAGGTTGATCGGTCAACTAAAGGATATAGTGGCTGCTAGGACACTTCGATGTTATCGATATTGATACTTGATTACATAATATGGGTGCAGCCACCGGGAGGTCCGACAAAACCACTACACATATTCTTATACGGATGCAGCCGTCAGGAGGTTTAGTAGGACCACTACACACTTATACATTGGCTACATTGATTATATTTTACTATACCATATGGGTACAATAGCTAAGAGGTCCAACAAAACCACCACACATAATTTTAAGTAGGTGTAGCTACTGAGAGGTTCAACAAGACCACTGCACATTACATTGACATGACATGTTATGCAATAGCACGGAGGTCTAAAATATGGTCCACTACACACCATGATCTTGATATCTAGTACTTGGATATATATCTTCCAAATATGGGCTAAAAAGTGGAAATGATGAAAATGTGATATAGGGGTATGA
>CANXYI011489908.1:0-15780 GCA_948208565.1 Hura crepitans
ACCATTAACTAGAATAATTAATGAAATACACATAAGCATACATATTTACAAATTATGTACATATTAGGGCATATACAAATTAGCACAAATTATTTCGATTACACTTATCTACTAAGTTAAAATGCACATATGAGGATCACTTAAGCCTTACCTTTCCCTTTATCCTGTGTCCTCTCCATTTTTGCAATTGTCCATAATAGGCTTGATATATAAAAATTCGTAGAAAATTAACCGAAGCATAAAATGAAAAACCAAAAACATAAAAATGCTCTTGGGCATCTAGGGAATATGGAAAAAATATTAGAAATCAAAAAAACTTTCCCAATTGAATCCGTGACACTATTATCGAGAATAAAAATCAGGGTTTTCCTTTAATTTCTCTTAAAATTTGGGCTAAAAATGGCATCTAGTGGTTATAGAGGTGCAGATTCAAGTCTTAAATGTCAAAAAAGGCTAAAATTAAAGCTTGGAGGAGCTAAATATGGCTCATTTCCCTTATGTGTGGCATCGATTACTTTGGTCTAAAGGAAGAGGAAAACTATTCTTCCTTTGACCAAGATTTGTTCCTTTTATAGTCCCTTTTTTAGCTTTTCTTGCCTCATTTTTGACATATGATATACCTTTAAAAAGTCATAAATTAAACCTCAATAACCTAAAAATCTGTGCTAAAAAATCATGTAAAATCGATTAAAAATGTAATTTTTTAGGTTACCCGATTTTTAGTAAAAGTATTTTCCAATCTCTAAAAATTCCAATTCCAGTGCCAATAGACTATTTGGAATATTTGACTATCAATTTTTACTAATCCTAGAATTTTTTAGCAACTTTTGAATATTTTATGGTTCGGCTAAAACTAGGTCACTATTCATATGACGTTGCCGTAAAACTTTCTTTGCATTTTTAACCATCTAAATGACTTCAGTTTGGTTTCAAACTTTGGCCAAAATTATTTTATCATTAATATTTTCACTCAATTAATTCAGTGTATCCGAGTCTTGGGAACACTATTTGCCTCTCGAGAATGCACTATTTATAATTTAGGATTTTCGAATCGTTATAAGAAATCTTGATAGTTTTCCTTTTGTTTTAACTACATGGGATCTTATGATCTATTTTGCTCCTTAACTATCTTAGATGGTGATTGATCTAAAACAACATCATTGGGGTTTTCTTTGGAATTTTTGATTGCAATTCTAGTGATAGATTCATTAAGATTCCTTTTTCCTAAATGCAATAAGCTTTTTATGAGACGTTGCACAAAAGGTTTTTCCTATCTTAGAATTTGGATCATATTCTACAAAAAGGTTGGAATTTAATAGAGAGGTTTTAGGAATGAAAAAGCTTGGTCAACAATATGACAAAAGGTAATTTGAGACCCTTATTAGGTTTCCTTCTAATTTTAGTGATATTAGTGACCATTTGATTAATCATCAGGTATGGCAAACTAATAGGATGACTATAGTAAATGTACCACAGTAGGCAATAATCTAGGTTGGTGACATAGTTTACACTTCCTATTTGAGGAACAATCACAGCAGTTATGAATTTATGGACAATCCTAAGTTTTGAGAGCATATAAGTGAACATCAGTCTTGATTTAAATTTGGGTTTCATTAGGTTTTTCAAAATTTTATTAAATTCCTTCCTATCAATTTCTTGAAAATCTTCTATTTTAAGACCTTTGGACAATTTCTTTCCATTATTTGGCATATTAAATACTTCAGATAATAGAAGTAGAGAAATAATTTTTGAGAGCACATTTATAGATACCATAAAATGTTCATCATCCAGTGCTCTAAAAGAGTTGTAAAATGCACTTACCAAGTCTGGGTAGTACTATTAGCTCTCGTAGGTTAAAAACATTTTCCATTTTTATTTGCTAAGCCATTTGGTAATTTGAGGGTTTGTGTGCTCTATAAAATTCTAGTCAACATTTGCTAGTGGAACAAAATCCAAGGTTGCTTTATTTGCTGATTCATTATGTAGTTTAGTGGCTAGAGACTGGCTTGTATTTATTTTGGTTAACCTAGTTTCTAGCTAAAGAACTATCATATAAGGCTTTGTTTGTGGTGATTAGGCAAAATCTAGTGGTTATAGTAGTCGCAAATTTAAAATCGAAGGATTCGATTTTGGTTAGGTTAAAGGATTGACAAGTTTAGGTTTTGGTGGTTCATAGGCCATTTGTTTTTGGTGCACGGTTACAGTTAGTTTGTGTTTTAGGAAGAAAGGTGTGAAATAGATAGAGAGAAAGAGACAAGGCTGAGAGGGAATAAGGAAAGACGAACTAGTGAGAGAGAGATAGATGAAAAAAAAGAGATAGGTAAAGAGAAGAGAGAAAGGGAAGAGGGAAGATGGGCAATTGAAAGAAGGCTAAAAAGTTAAAAATTGAATTTCAAAAAGAAAGTAATAGAGATAGAGGAATAATTAATTTCCAAAAGGCAGGAAAAAGGAGAATGTACAAGAAGGTACAATGAAAAGTTGTTAAAGTGATTTTTTTTATAATGGGAAACATAGAGAAGTACATATAGAGACTTTAAAAAAGTAAAAAATCATTTTTGAAAAACATAAATGTGAGCTTTTGGAAACATTAACAAGCAAGGCGTCAAGATTTTATTGAGCCATTAAAAAGTTATTAGAGAAAATATGGCATTTTGACATAAATGACAACTTTTTATATACAGAAAGATAAATAATCAATCAAGCAGATCTAGACATGTTTCTAGATAACATGAGACATACAAATCTAAACCAAATAGGAGTTATTAGAAACATGTTGCTATAGACATTCTATAAATAACACACATTTATACTTTGTATGCTTTTTTAATGTATTCCTTTAACATGTTGATATAACTTTATCATGCATTTTTAAACATGTTAGGTTGGAACATGTGAATAGAAGATGATTTTCAAAAATGTATAGAATATAGAGTTACCTCATTTTTAATCTTTAAAAGTTCCTATACCCAATTTTCTTCTAATTTCACAAAAGCGATCTTCCTTCAAATGTTTAGTGAAGATATTTGCTATTTCATTTTTAGTTGTACAAAATTCAGCTCAATATCTCCCCTTTGAACATGATATCTAATAAAGTGATGTCGAATTTTTATATGCTTTGTTTTGGAGTGCATAACATGATTTTTTGTTAAGTTGATGGCACTTGTGTTGGCGCATAAAGTTGGAATATGATCTAGATCAATTCTATAATCTTTAAGATGTTCTTTGATCCATAATACTTGATTAACACAACCTTTAGCAGCAATATATTTAGCTTTTGTGATGGATAGAGCAATTGAATGTTGTTTTCTGCTAGACTAGGTTATGAAAGACTGCCCTAGAAAATGACAAGCTCCAGAAGTGCTTTTCCTTTCTACTCTATAGCCTATATAGTCTGTATCAAAGTAACCTATTAGATTAAAACTAATATGTTTATAATACCATAAACCTAGATTATGAGTACCCAAAAGATATCTAAGTATCCTCTTTACAACAGTTAGATGTGACTCCTTTAGTATAGATTAGAATTTAGCAAAGAAACACACACTAAAATATATGTCTGGTCTACTAGTTGTGAGGTATAGAAGTGAGCCAATCATTCCTCTATAGAGTTTTTCATCTACACTTTTGCCTTTCACATCTTGCTCTAGCTTTGGAAATTGGGCTTATTACAGTGCTTGAGGGTTTTGCTCCTAGCATTTTGAACTTCTTAAGTAGCTTTTTGGTGTACTTCACCTAATTTATAATGATTCAATCTTTGTATTGCTTGATTTGCAATCTAAGGAAGAAATTGAGTTGACTTATCATGCTTATTCAAATTCTTCTTTTATTAACTATTCAAATTCTTTACATAAAGACATGTTAGTAGCACTAAATACAATGTCATCAATATAAATTTGTACAATACGTATATCAGATGATTTATGCTTAATAAAAAGTGTAGTATCTACTTTACCTTTATGTTATTCAAAGTCATGAGCAAGTAAAAAACTACTTAACCTTTCATACCATACTCTAGGTGCTTGCTTTAGACCATACAAGGCTTTGCTGAGTTTGAAAACATGATCTAGATGTTTAAGACTTTCAAAACTAAGAGGTTGTTTTACATACACTTCTTCATTTAAAAAACTATTTAGAAAGGCACTTTTCACATCAATTCGATAAAGCTTAAAGCCTTTAAAACAAGCAAAAGCACATAATATTCTAATAGCTTGTAGACATGCAATGGGTGCAAATGTTTTATCAAAATCTATGCCTTATTCTTGATTGTAGCCTTGAGCCACAAGTCTAGCTTTATTTCTAGTTATATTGTATTATTCATTTAGTTTGTTTCTAAATAGCCATTTAGTGCCTATGATAAGGTAGTCTTTAAGTTTAGGAACTAAAATTACACCTTACTTTGTTTAAATTGATTAAGTTCTGTTTGCATGGCAAGAATCCAACCTTGATCATTTTAAGCTTCAAAGAAACTTTTAGGTTCTATTTGAGAGACGAAAGCTATATTAGCGTAATATTCTCTCATTGCTCTTCTAGTCATCATCCTTATAGAAGGATCGATTAATAGATTTTCTTTAAAGTGATATTTATGAAACTTCCAATCCTTTGGAAATTCTAGATGATGATTTACATGTTGTTCTAATTGACTTTTTGCCCTGACATTTTGATATAGATCCTGATTTGGATCAGGTTGTCTTTTTTTTCCATTGATTTTTCTATATCTTTCCTTTGATTTTCTTGAGGACCTATTTCATCATTAGAAACACACCTTTCTCTAGTGTGGACGTTAGTTGTATCAAATTTAACATTAATATACTCTTTTATAACTAATGTTTTTTTTTTGTTATAGACTCTATATACTTTACTATTAGATGAATAACTTAGAAATATACCTTCATTAGTTTTAGAATTAAAATTTCCTAAGTTATTTTTATCATTAAAAATAAAGCACTTATAACCAAATGTTTGACAGTAGTTTATATTGGGTTTTCTACCTTTCCATAGCTCATAAAGAGTTTTCTATAAAACTAATTTAATGGTTGTTCTATTCAAAATATAACATGCATTTTTGATAGCTTTATACTAGAAAAACTTTGGCAAGTTGTATTCATTAATCATTGTTCTAGCCATCTCTTGTAATATTCTATTTTTCCTTTTTACAAATTCATTCTATTGAGGAGTTCTTAGAGCTAAAAAGGGGTGACAAATACCTATTTCTTCACAGAAATCTTCAAAGCTTTTATTTTTAAATTTTCTACCATGATCACTTTTTAAGCTAGTGATTTTATATTCCTTTTCATTTTGAATCTTCTTGCTTAATTTTTTAAAGGATTCAAATACATCACTTTTAGTGTCAAGAAATAAAGTCCATGTGAATCTTGTATAATTATCAATAATTACAAACATATAAGCTTTCCTACTTAGACTTATAGGAGTGATTGATCTAGACAAGTCTAGATGTAGAAGCTCTAATGCATTTTTTGTTGTGATTTCTCTTTTATATTTGAATAATGATCCGGTATGCTTTCCCATTTGACATGCTTTACACACATCCTTTTTCTAAATTTATCTTTGGTAGACCTTTGACAAACCCTTTTTTAGATAACTTCTCCAAGGTGTAGATGCTTTCATGTTTAAGCTTTTTATGCCAAATTTTACTCCAATCATCTTTAGAAATCAAGCAAGTAGCATTTCTATTCTCTAAATCTTCTTGATTAACTAGATAAACATTTCCTGGTCTGTGACCAGTTATAACAGTCTTATTTTTCCAACTTGCTCAACTCTATAATGGTCTACTTCAAAGATGACTCTTCTATTCTTGTCATATAGTTAACTTATACTTAATAGATTAAACTTCAGATTATCAACAAGTGAAACATCTTCAATACATAGGTTTGAACCAATTGATCCAACCCCAATATTTTTCCTTTACTTTTATCTCTAAATCTAACATTTCCACCATCTCTCATGATTAACTTGTTAAATTTTGACTTTTTCTAAGTCATGTGTTTAGAGTAGATACACCATTTATTTGATCTACTGCTCTTTAGACATACCTACATTAAAGTCAAGTGAATTTAGGTACCCAATTTTTATTGGGTCCTTTGTTGTTAGTAGCTTTAGAACACTTAGCTACTTATAGACTAACATAAGATGATTTTACTTCTACATCAGTAGAAGACTCAAGTTCTTATCATTTAGAGTTATAAGGTGAATATTTCTTAACCCATATAACTTTCTAGAACTAACTCTCTTCTTGTAGTTATAGAACTTGGACATATCTCTTTTTCTGCAACAATAAAAGTAAGTACTAGAAGAAACATTGGAAACATGTATGTTTTGATACACATGTTTTCTGGATGCATATTTCTATTTTTTGTTCATTCTTTTAGGTGTATAGTTAGATCTGGATGTGCTGCTTTTATCAATAATAATAATTTTTCCTCTATCATATTTTGCTTCAAGTTTATCCCTTAGCACATAAATCTCTTTATCTTTTTCTTCACACAACATTTTTAATTTTTCCTATTCTTTTTTAAATGTGATGTGTTCTTTTTCTAATGATGTATGCTTTTTTTAAGGTTACTATATCTATTATGTATTTCTTCAAAACATTGCAACATGTTCTCATAATCATTAAAAATAGATTCAGAACTACTTACCTTATTGTCACTAAGTTTTACATCTAAATTGGATGTCTTAGGTGTAGTGATATGGACTTCCTCTTTTAGACATGCTATTAGAGCAACATTTTCAATTTCATGATCTGCCTCAAAAGAGCAGCCACTAAAATCGTCATTGTCACTCTATATGGCTACCATAAATCTTTTCTTTTTTTTTAAATTTTTTTTATGATTTAGATATTTAGCTTTAATATGCCCAGGTTTGTTACAGCCGTAGCATACCATATCTTTAGAGGTAGACTGGATTTTTTCTAACTTCTGATGATATCTTTTTCTAGGGAATTTTTTCCCTTTTGATCTTTTCTTATAAAACTTTTTGAATTTCTTGGTAATCATGGCTTATTCTTCATTATCAGAGGAACTATCACTACTTTCTAATTTGAGAGCAATAATTTTCTTCTTTTTGCTTCTTCTTAAGCTTTGGTGACAAGTTCAAAGGCTATGAGTGAGCTAATGATGTCATCATATTTTTTATTACCTGAGCCTTTTCTTATTAGAATAACCATTTGGGGCTTCTATTTAGAGTTCAGTAATCTGACTATTTTTTTGATATGATCTTGCTCACTAATGATCTGACTGACCCTTTTTAGTGAACTAGTAATTTTGATGAATCTATCGCTCATTTAAGAGTTAGTTTCACTTGGCTTCATCTTGAATGCTTCAAATTTACTCATTAGAACATAAAGTCTAGAGTCTTTAACTTAATCTATACCTTTATTTATGGCAATAAATTTATCCCACATTTCTTTTGCTATATCACAAGTAGATAATCTATTGAACTCATTAACATCAAGAGTACTTAAAGATTATTCATTGCTTTTGCATTTATTTGAGCATCTTAATGCTTTTGCTCCTTATAAGAAGCTTTATCTTTAGGTTACTTAGTGATAGAGCACAAAGGTTTCTTAAAACCTTTTAGAATAAAAATCTAGCAATCCATATCTTGCTATTGCAGACAACATTTCATTTTAGCTTTCTAAAAAGCAAAGTTCTCACCATAGAATAGAGGTAGTCTAGTAGAAGTTTGACTTTCAATAAAGACATTATTGATTTGGTGGTTAGAATTTGCAAAGCAATTGACAAATTATATCTATTAGCTTAATATTAGATTCTCCTTCGTAACTGCAACCTAATTTTTCATCCATCTTCAACCATAAATTTTAAAAAGTGAAAATTAAGAGTATCTATATATATTTATGATAATCACAAAATCTCATACTAGGATTTTTCATTTCCTTTTAGATCTATTTACATGTATTGATCTTAGAATAAGATTTTCAGAGGATTTGTTATATAGCAATAAATTAATTAAAAAAAGAAGTTTGAAAAAAAGGGTGAAAGAGATGATAATAAAGAGTTTGGTAAGAAGAGCACCTGAGCAAACACAATGGTAAGTTGGTAACTGAAGTTTGGGTGTCGAGAGAATGAAGTTTGGATAGAGAGAGAGAGAGGATGTGTTGAGTAATTTTAAGTCTAAAGAATTACAATCATCACATGCTATTTGTTGGGAAGATTCACACAAAATGCCACATCAGTCTTAATGGTTTAATAATCTTAAATTCAAAAAGTTAAGGCATTTGATAGGTCATTAGAAAAATTTAAGTGTTTAAATGAAAATTTGTGTTAAGCGTCTATTGAAATATTTAGCCTAAAATTATTTATAATAACCAAAAAAACTTATTTATAAAATAATAAAATTATTATATTATTGAAAATTTAAAGTTAAGTATTTTTCTATAATCAATTTTAAAAAAGAAATGTAATTACACTAATGCATCAATAATAATTCAGTTGGATACACTTCATATAAAATAGGTAGATACACAAACACTAATACACATAATGGTTGGAATATATAATAAGCATTTTAATTAGCTTTATTTTAAAAATTTAAAAGAAGAATTCTAACAAAATCAAGAAAATTGAATAAATTTCAAAGATTATAATTCAAATAAATGAATTGTGGGATTACCCAATTTAAAGGAATAAAATCAATAAATTAAAAAAAATTGAAATAGTAATGTTAATAGATTGATTGTCTAATTCAATTATATGATTAGAAACTATAAGATCAAGTTTAAATAAATCGATTAATTTTTATTGTACAATAAATAGACCAAGTTAAAAGTCAAGTTTAGATAGGTTCAATCTAATCAAATTGTGCCTAGTC
The DNA here is from genome assembly GCA_948208565.1 of Hura crepitans. Lineage (NCBI taxonomy): Eukaryota > Viridiplantae > Streptophyta > Magnoliopsida > Malpighiales > Euphorbiaceae > Hura > Hura crepitans. The sequence continues at coordinate 8,848 of CANXYI011489908.1, forward strand.
ATTTTTTTCATTATTTAAGCCCTCTGAGCTCAATTAAACAAAAAGAGGCTCAAGTTAATTTGGACAAAATAATTAGATACTAATATAAAATAATAAGAATAGTAAAATATTTTAAAATTATTAAATAGACAAGTAAATTAAAATTTATCTAATATACCATACCTAATCACCTAGCTATGTGTACATCATGGCGATATAAGAGCATCAGAGTCAAAGTATAGTCCTCCATACTTAAGATAACCTGAGTGATCTCAAGTCAGAAGATACTTGCACAATGATATAATGAGATTATTTCACTGATATAGATTATATATCCATATGAACATTCTCATGTTAGATCTCCAATGAATTTATTTCTCAAACAAGTATCCACATGTTATCTTTAAGCATCACCATGCTTGCAACTTGTGAGAACTATTATTTGACTATGTCAAAGAGAATAACATGTGCTAGTCTATCGACATTAATAATGTCCCATTTTGTTAATACTATGACTAGGGATAATTTTGATATTTCACATTTACATGCAATAAGAATCTTACGTTATCAACATTTCATAATTTCTTATGCACTGTGAATATACCAGGAACTTTATTACATTGTTTAAAATTATATCAAACAAATGAATTAAATAAGAACTATAGTAATAAAGAATGACTTTTATTATAAACCAAAGTTTATTATATACACAAATATCCCTATTACATTTAAGCTCTATGGCATACTTCTAATAGTCTCCCACTTGCACTAGAGCTAAGCTCTTATATACCTAATGCCCATATTATTTACGTGGAGATCGAATCTATTATGTGATAGTGCCTTAGTGAGAGGATTAGTGATGTTTTGATCCAATGGGGACTCTATTAATCTTCATATCTTGCCTACCAACAATTGCCCAGATGAAATGGTAGCACTTAAGCACATTCTTAGATTGTTAATGAGATTGTGGTTCTTTTCCAATTATACTGGCTTTATTTTTGTCTCAATACAACGTTATTAGGTCAACAATAGTTGGCACCACTCTTAGTTCAGTGATGAACTTCCTTATCCATACTGCTTTCTTAGTTGTATTGGAAGTTGCAATGTACTCTACTTTGGTAGCCGAGTCTACAGCTGTATCCCATTTGGAACTCTTCTAACTAACTTTACCTCCTACAAACCAGAATACTTAACTTAAATTGGATTTGCAATCATTTTTGCTAGACTCAAAGCTATCATATGTATATTCACTTACTTGTAAATCCTATTTTCCAAATACCGAGATTACATACTTAGTCCTTCTCAAGTACTTAATGATGTTCACGATAACCACCCAATGTTTCTCTCTATAATGGAATTAGAATTTGCTCATGATACATAGAGCAAATGCTATATCAAGTCTAGTACATAACATAACTTACATGAATTGCATATGGGATTTTACTTGTAACACCCCCTATCCATTCCCATAGGAAACAGACAAAAGGTGTCACTTCCCAGTGGTCAACATTGACTTATCTTGATCATTTAGTGTTCACTACTGTATAGCTTTTTATTACTGCCCATTTTTGTTTGATAAAAGTTTAGATTATGACTGTTATCCATTTATAGAAAATTGGGCAACATAACGACTACCCAAGTGAAAAACCAAAAATTTTTCCTATAAGAAAGCACTTCTAAAATAGTTTTAACTTGAAACTCAACTACTTGACCCTTTTGGTCCCTCAAAAACAACATTAGCAACCAACACAGCAACACATAGGGTCTCAAATCCATATACATCCAATAGACAAGCATATGTATACATACATAAAAGCTAGTTTTATATAGCTTTTAGTTCAACTATCTTAGTTTTATACTATACATGTACTACTAACCTCACACCTGCTATACATGAGTGACTGATTACTAAACCAAAAGAGAATCAAAAGATGTACCAAAAAAGGACTCTGGGTAAGCTACATTAGTATTGCTGAAGGTAGACAACTATCTCATCTACTGCCTATGCATCGGAACACCAACATGCCTAGTATGAACTCAATGGTGGAATAGATACAATAAAGTATGTCACACATATGTAGACACACATACAAGTCATGTACACACATGCATAGGTATTGTTCAACATGGTCATGCAAGATATCAGATTGGATGCCATTTACCCTAATTAGTCATTTTCATTCCTATTATCAAGTCAAATTCCATGTATTAAATTCATAATTAAGTTTAATGTAGTTTTGGCCCATAATTGATAGACGACACTTTAAGACACTAGTTAGTGGGATTTTTCTTGTGCAGTGGCCCACTTTTTTGACTCTGTAGTTATACCTACATCGCCCGGTAGTAGAGATTTGTCTATAGACCTCTCAATACTAGAATAGTAGATAGCAGTAATTAGTCAGTAGACCTTCCAATAACTACAAGTGGGATAGCAAGGATCAGTCCTATGGGACCTTTCAATACCCTAAGTCACATCTCCAAAGCATTATAGGTGGATAGCAGGGATCAGCCTTATGGGATCTCCCAATATCCACATAGAGCAAATGGGTAGTAGGGATCATCCCAGGTGGACCTCCCAATACCTGAGTGTGTGTTCACCTTAGAACCTTAGCGACTGCACCCGCCACGTCCAACAAACAACAGTGGCCCTAGGAGGACCGAACAGCCTAGCAATTGCTAATTCCTTAGTTGACCGGTCAATGCATCCAGTGAGTGCCTAACTTATGGGCCAAATCACTATTCTTCACTTAATTATATCATCTATAATTACCATTAACTATATTTCATGTCAATTATAACCTTGAATTACATTTTACATGCCATTTCACATAAATTCACATTTTTTTATCTTTTGTCACAAAATCAATATTCATTTGGTCATTTTACGGGTAGGTTACTATTTATTCGGTCAATTCTCAATCTTGTGCCTTCCTTAGCACTAAGTATACCAATCTGAAATCAATGATTTTTTAATCATTTCTTTACATAATCTTTCATGAATCATGTCTTATACTCATGCCACCAAATGGCACACATATAAACATCATATTGTTAGTCACCATTTATGTACACATTACAAACTCATTTAGGTCACTATTTGCCAAGTTTACATACCATACCTTTTAATATTTTTAGTCATTTTCCAAGCACTATTTATACACACATTTACATTCCATTGCCATGCTTAACATGTCATATACATAACCACACATGTTATGTCATTCAAGTGTACCATTTGGCCATACCATATACACACACATACACCTAGTTTCTTTTCCCCAAAATCATGTATACCATGTTATTTTTATGCCATTAATTTACATCAATGTCATGCCTAACACCTAAAACTAGCATTTTCATACATATGTACACATGCTAAATCATGCCAAAACCACGACACACATAAATTGAATCTATTCTACATACTTAGGGTGTGAAAACACCCTTCTCTACACTATTTTGGTGCCTAAAAGCTTGCTCTATTTCAAGGTTTTTCTTTTATCCTAAGCACAAACAAATTTTGCTTAGAAAAATTCCTTAAAAATCCTACATAACTACAAATGAAAAACTAAAACCATGGAGCTTCTTAAAAAACTCTAAACTAGCTAAAACAAAAATAAAAAATGGAATAAAATCACTTACACAAAAAAATGTCACTATTCACTTCATACTTATATCTTCCATTTAAGAGCTTATTTTTGGATTCACTCACATGGATAGTGTTCTATGGACCATGAAGGTAAATTCCCATATAAAGTTTACAAGATTTGGTGGAGAATTAGTGTAAGAAAGAGAAGAAAATGGTAAAAAGCTTACTTTTAATGGTGGCAACTTTTTTTTTGCAAGAAAGGGAGGTAGAAGATGACTTTTGTGCACATGTGGCCTTACCACATGTGTCAGGTCATATATATAGGTAAGTCACATGGTTTGATTGCGACACGTGGTGATATAATGGTCCTTATTCACCCGATTTCTTTTTAAACTTTAGAAATTCATAAAAATTTCTTTAGACCTCCAAAAATATTTATTTTAGTTTTAAAAATCCTTGATTAGTGTCGTTAAGGCCCATATAAAATTTCAAATCAAAATTTCACTGTTGACTCTTTGGCATTATTCACTCGCTAAAATAAAATATTCCAAAAAAAACCCAAACGACCTCAGAAAATTAAAATTCCTTCTCTATCATGTTAATTTGAAATTTTGAGGTTAAGGTGTCATATTTTTGGGTCTGTCTAGGCATATCCTGGGGCTCTCCTAGCACAACCTTATTTTATCTCCCCATTCACTAGTTCTTGACCCAAAATTATTTATTGGTTCTACTAAATTTTTAGATTCTTTCATTTTACCCATTTTCATGCCTGTAAAAGTTTTATGACCAATACACCCCTTTCTGGCCTAATGAAGGTGCCTTGACTTGTAGGGAACACCATTCATGCCAAGAATGTACTGTTTATAGAACTTCAACTTACGGGCATTACAATTTTTCCCCTCTTAAGAAATTTCATCCTCAAAATTACCTATTGTGATGAGGTGTGGATATTGCGTCCTTATCTATTTTTCACATTCCCATATGGCTTCTATCATGTTGTGGTGCCTCCATAACACCTTCACTAAGGGAATAGATTTGTTCCTCAGCTACTTTACTTCTTTTGCCAGAATCTGTAATGGTTCTTCTTCATATGTCAAGTCTAGTTGTACTTGTATCTCCTCTACAACTATCATATGCGATGGATTCGATTTGTAGCATCTCAGCATCGATATATGGAAGACATCATGTATCTATTATAACTCAGGTGGTAATGCCAATCTATATGCCAAGGGTCTCACTCGTTTTGTGATCTCGTAAGGCCCAATGAATGTAGGATTGAGTTTCCCTTTCTTACTAAATCTAAGCATCTTCTTCCACAGTGACACTTTTAAGAATACTCAATCACCAACCTCATACTTAATGTCTCGCCATTTTAAAGCAGCATATGACTTTTGTCAATTTGAAGCGATTGTCAATCTCTCTCTTATGTTCTTAACTTTTTCATCTATGTCTTTGATCAAGTTAGAACTAACAATCTTACTTTCTCCCACTTCACTCTAACAAAGAGGTGTCCTGTACCTTCTACCATATAATGCTTTATATGGTGCCATTCTTAAGCTGGCCTAGTGGTTGTTGTTTTATGCAAACTCAACCAATAACATGTATTGATCCTAGTTGCCTTTGAATTCTATTGCATAGCTACACAACATATCTTTTAACACTTGTATCACTTGTTCAGATTGTCCATCTGTCTGAGGATGAAATGCTATGCTATACATCAATCGAGTACCCAATGCCTTCTGTAACTTCTTCCAAAACTTGGAAATAAATCTTGGGTCCCGATCTTATATGATGGCTACTAGTGCTTCATGTAATCGCATAATCTCAATAATGTACAATCTAGCTAACTTCTTTAGAGAGTAATCCATTCTCACAGGTATGAAGTGAGCTATCTTCATCAATCTATCTACTATCACCCATACCGTGTCATGTTTGCTTTGGGTCAATGGCAATCCCATCACAAAAGTGAGCTATCTTCATCAATCTATCTACTATCACCCATATCGTGTAACATCTACTTTGGGTCAATGGCAATCCCATCACAAAATCCATGATGGTCTTCTCCCATTTCTATTCTGGAATTATTATCAGATGTAACAATCTAGAAGGAACCTGGTGTTCTACTTTTACATGTTGACATTTTAAACATTTGGCCACATATTCTGCTACTTCTTGTTTCATTTTTGGCCACTAATAATGGAGTTTTAACCTAAGGTACATCTTCATGCTCCTTAGGTGCATGGAATATTGAGCTTTATAAGCCTCCTTCAAGATCTACATTGGTAATCCATCCACTTTTGGCACAAATAGCCTGTTCTAATATTATAGGCTTCCATCATCACATAACTCAAATCCTATTGTCTTCCCCTCTTTCACTTTACTCATAGTTTGCAACATTTATTCATCTCTCAACTAAGATTCCTTTATCTACTACCTGAAGTTAGATTTAACTTGCATTTCAACCAAAATTACATCTTCTGCTGTGTACTCTACTCTAGCATGCTTAAGCTTAAGGGTGGCAATAAGCTTCTCGCTCAAGGCATATGCAATCACATTTGCCTTTCTTGGATAGTAGTCGATCAAGCAAGCATAATCCTTGATTAACTCCATCCATCGTTGTTGTCTAAAATTTTGCTCTTTCTGTGTAGGTAAATACTTTAGACTTTTATGATCAATGTAGATGTAACAACTCTCTCTATATAAGTAATGTCTCCACACTTTTAATACAAACACAATAGCAGCCAATTCTAAATCCTATATGGGGTAGTTCTTCTCGTGAGGCTTTAATTGCCTAGAGGCATATGCAATCACCTTGCCTTTTTGCATTAACACATAACCAAGTCCATTGTATGAGGCATCACTACATATCACAAACTCCTTCCCCTATTCTGGCTGAGTAAGGATAGGTATCAATATCCTCTTCAATCTATCAAAACTAGCTTGACACTTATCGTCCCACTCGAACTTCACATCCTTTCTTATCAACTATGTCAAAGGAGCTACAATATTCGAAAAGCCTTTCATGAACCTCCGACGGTATCTTGCCAATCTTAGGAAAATCTGAATCTCAGTCATATTCCTAAGAGGATTCCACTCTAACATAGCTTTCACCTTGCTCAGGTTTACTCTGATACCCTCAGTTGAGGTAATGTGGCCCAGAAAGGCTACTTCTTCCAACCAAAACTCGTATTTACTCAACTTAGTGTACAACTGCCTCTCTTTTAAGGTTTGTGACACTATTTTGAGGTGTTGTTCATGTTCCTCTCGAGTTTTAGAGTACACTAAGATGTCATCAATAAACAAAATAACAAATGGGTCCAAATAAGGATTAAAGATCTAGTTCATCAAATCCATAAAGGCTACCG
>CANXYI011489957.1:0-11110 GCA_948208565.1 Hura crepitans
AATTAACAATGCATCTACTTAAAATAATCTCAACTAATATGCTATTAGGACTAAATTATATTCATATTAGCTTCCTTTCATATTATTAAGTTCATAAATTTATTAATGCTTGTAGTAGCTCAAGGTATGAATCATAGCACAGTTAATATGAGCTTGTTCACATGCTATGGATGTATCTTTTACCATTTATAGTCCATTATACCATTCCTATATGCCATGTGCTCTCTAAATTATAGAATTTTAAATCGATAACTCAAAGTGTACATGTTAGGTAGCTTGTTAAACCCCTTAGTTTTCTATTTAGGTTTTCAAATTCATAATAAAAACTATGTAGGTACTTGTAGGAGAAAAAGCAAAATTTAATAGATATTCTACATAATTATTATACACATATGAAATCTCAGAGTATGGTAGATATGCTTAACCTTAGAGTCATTTTTAATTAGCAATCAAGTGAAATAAGTATATAGCATACATTTATTCATATAACATATTGCTTCTTAAAGTTTTAAGAACTTAATCACTCTTATGTGTATTTATATTGAGTAGTCATCATGGTTGCATATACTATATCCCCACTTTCATGTAACAAATTACATAAGCTAGCTAAAACTATTCATATTCATATAATCCTACATGTAATTTTAGAAACAAAACGTAAGACAATTATTCATAATTAAGTTTTATCTACAAATTTGTAGAAATATAAATCGAAGTAATAGAGTCTCTACCACCCTTAAACTTAAATTATGTGCCAGCTCATGTACAAGATGTTATGTGTTCGGTTTGGTTATTGTTTATCATTCTTGACATTTGTATCCTTTGTTTATTTGTCATCATATACTCCTTATAAAACAATTTTGACTACTAATTTAAACTTTCCCAATATATAATACATGCACCATATTTAAACATAATAATAGTACTATTAATATTAAAAATCCTTTTAGTATTACTGTTGTTCACATTTTTAAAGCTAGAACTAAAACAATCTAAAGCTACTACACATTTTTATGTATTTCATATATAACATTACATTGATAATTCAAACACTTTTCTTTAAATAGGGATGCTCGCGATTGCCATTTCTTACCTATTTAATTATTACAATAACTATGGTCATTATTAGGACTTGATCTATTGCTTTACCCAATTCGATCATTAACCTAAGCATTAGCAAAGGACAATGCACTGAGCATAATTACTCAGTGGTATATTCTAATGCTATGAAATTTACACTTTGATTTTATTATTAAATTTCCCACCTACATTCTTTATTTTATTAGATGCCTCCCTATTTATCTTTCATAAGTCTAGGTACTTATATTCATTTACATAATGATTATCCTCTTTGTTTTGTTTTCACAATGCTATATTCTACCAGTACAAATCATCCATATGCATTTTTTCTATATCTTTCTTTTTATCATAACTATATTTTCCGTAATCTTATATATATGTATTTAGAACATACTTTCTATTTCATCATAACAAATTCCTTGATTTCCCCTCATTTATTCTATACATGTGTTACCACTTAATTCTTCTCATTCATTTTATTTAACATATTATTCAAGATATCATTTTTACATTTTAGCCTTCATAGACTTTCTTTATTTTTAATTATGGTTACTATATTTTCTTTCTCTATTCAAAGATATGTTTCCCGTTTTATAATGTTAGCCTCCTTAAATTTCCCTTTTCTTATTCTTATACAATATATTACCAATAGCATACGCAATGGATTTCAATCATACATTCATAACATATATATAACATATCATAGCCTATTACATCAATAATATGATACATTATAGGCAATCTATTTTGGAGCAATTTTCATGATATTCATTTTATGTTCTATAATAACAATATTAGTGTAACCAGGTCATTTCTTAACTTAGCCAACATTAAACAAATAAGACTTTAATATTGAATAATGGGATATCGACAATAAGGGTCTCACTAATATTGCAGTAGTCAGTATTTTAGACCTTAATGTGACTGTACCTGCAGGGAGTTGTGCAATGGCCCTACTTGACCTTACTACTGCTCCACCAACATAAAATATATATATATCGGTAATGAATATATATGCATTGGCCCAACTAGACATTATTGCTACTGCACTAGCATGGTATGACACCTTAGTACCTTAGTAGTTGCTACCTATCCCTAGTTGATTAGTCAACCTATCCATTAGGAGGTCTAACTCATATGGGCATTTCTTAATTCTCATTACATTTCTCTTTCCAGTTGTTTCTAAGCCATTTAGACATCATTAGAAATTGAATTGTATGTATAATAAACTTCAGCATTTTATCTCAACCACATGAGTATATGTCAATATACTTTCAATATATTCTAATTATAGCATATGATTTCACACAATATCTCTTGAATATAATAATGATGAGTTCATAATACTATTACATCATTTGAATTATATACATCCTCATTATTTTACACTATTTATAATTCATGACTTAAACCTTCTTAACCTTTCATTTCTTCTCGCAAATCATCTTTTATTTAATTAAACATTATTATATATATCACTTTTTATTTCATATACATATCATTCCCTTTCCAATATACATATTCCTTTTTTTCTACAATTTATTTATTATCATACATTTCTCTAGTTAATAGTGTCTAAGTATTTATATAATTATCATTTCTTATATCTTCACCATTATGTTTTGTAATAATAATATATATGTGTACTTTATTAATTACTTTGCCTCTATAGTTTCTTTTTTTTTTTGGTATATTAAAACTTATTTAAAATTTTATTAAATCACTTCATGTATTTTATCTTAGCTTACATCGTTTACATATATTCTATTTAATTTATTTATTTACTTTTCATTATTATTATTATTATTATTATTATTATTATTATTATTATTATTATTATTGTTATTATTCATTTACTTCACACATTTGTCTTATATTTCCTTTTATTTTGACATTTTTTATTTATTTTATTTAATCTCATTTACTTATTTTTACACATTTAGTTACATGTTATGTATTTACTTCTTCAAGATATTAAACCTATTTCAATTAGTTTAATAATTATTTTTAAATTTCTTAAATTTTCTTATTGTGTTTTCTCTTCCTTATGTATAGATTTCCTAAATAGTTATTTGTTTATTATGTATATCTTATATTAACACATGTATTTACCTTTTTGTCACAATCTACATTTGGTAACCTTCTCTTATTTCTTCTTGATTGACTTAATACTCCCTTTAACTACATACATTGTCATTCATATACAATTGCTTTGTATTTTGTAGTCTTTTTTCTTTTATTTTATACTAATAATTTCCTCAAATATTCTTCTAATATTTTTAATTAGATAAGATTTAATTTAAGTGACTATTTTCATACTAATTTTGTATTTCCATATATCTTTACTTCTTGTTATTTATGTGTATACATTACATTATTTTCTTATTGGCTCCTTATTTTTAATGAAATACTTATGTTTTTCCATGTATTACATATTATTCTATTTGATTTTATGTATATACATTCTTACATTTCTTGAATCTAACATAGTTTTATTAAGTATTTTCCCTCAAACATATAATTTTATACTCACTATCTCCTACATATTGTAATCACTTATGCATATTATATAATAATATCTATTTACATCTTAAAAATGCTTTAACATTTCCCTAACACCATTTTTGGCCAAGCTTAAATTTACTTATATAAATACTCTTTTCCTTTGCTTATGGATTTTTCATGTTTAATCATTCATTAGGCACTAATTATTCTATTTATTTCCTCTAATTTGTTTTCATATAACATTTCCCTCTTCCTTTTAAATTTTGGCCTTACCAAATTTAGTTTACTTTTATTATAATATCACTTTCTCAAGTTATTCACACATTTTGAATTATAACTAACACATTTTTCCTTATATTCCTTTTTATAAACCATTTGGTCAACATGAGGTTTCATGGTTCTAGATTTTGTTTTTATCTTTTCTAGATTTTGTTTTCATCATTTCCACTTTTCTATCCTCTCATTTAAACTCTACTTACATGCCTAAATCATTACATTTCACATAACTTATCCTGACATCAAAATTCACTAACTTTCATAGATATAAACAAGTGTATTCCATAACAAAAGTCCATAGAATTATAGTACACATACCTCTCATGCTTAAGTCTATTAATCCTTTATCTTCTCTTTCTTAATTACATAATATCATAATCCCTCCACCATTTTCCAACAACTCTGCAACCATGTTCCTCATAAAAATTCCATCAAATTAACATTATTCACATAATCTCATCATATACATGTAAACTATTACCTAATTACCTCAATTAATACACATAATTTGCTTGACTTGAAAATCACTTACCAATATAAGGATGATCCTAAAAACTTATCTGTCACCTCTTTTGTTCTGCCAATTCTTTTCTTTTTTTTCCATGTATTTTTAGGTAGCTAATATAATAAGGTAGATAGAATAACCTCTCAATTATAATATTTATTGCTTATTTGATGTAATAAGGGGTAAAAATGGTGGAGAATGATAAGAGGTAATTTTAGCCATAGAGAGGATTTGGGGGGGAAATGGTGGTTGAAACAATGGAATATAATTGTGACACCACTTATGTAGTCCATCCATTAGACCCAAATGAGAGGCAGCACACAAACTATACTTCAAATTATTTGACTTTATATCTTACTGTAAACTCATATAAAAAGAAAACCCTAATCTTTCAATAAAGTGTAATGAAACTCATATAAACCTATCCTACAAAGACCTTTTACCAAGTAGGGATCCTTATGTCAAAAATCTGACAATATTATGGCTCTCTAGTGACAGTAGCCCAATTAGTGACCTATATAAACAGCACTTCTATATAAATATCAACACACTCTCATAACTTAGTGATTTATTAGACCACTCCAAAACACATTACCATCCCTACTCTATGCATAGTTAAAAAATCACATCAATCTTATATGTCCTATTAATACACATATACAAACATATATACTGTAGAGATTATGATATTTTTATTGAGGACAAGAGTGGTTAGTGAAGTTGCCACCTGGCCTCTACACCAGGACCTAAGATCTTTTATACCAGAAAGGTACGAAATTCATATCTTATTTATGTCTCAATAATATGCCTTTCATTTTATATTGTAACATTTATCAGTCCCGTATCAAGTAAGCATGAATTATATTTAAACATCCATTTAACCTTTGCATGTATAAGAATAAATTATGGTATTCAAAGCATACAATAAGCAAATTGATACATTTATACATTCAAAAATTAGCTTATTAATTAGTTAAGGTGTGATCTCACAATTACCCATAATTCCATAGGAATTGGCAGTAACTGCCCAACTCCTATCTCTAGGAGATTGGCCTTTGTTAAAATACATTTTTCACGTTACTTTTATTAAGGAAAACTCAAAACCTTTCATTAAGAAAACACTAATTAATTAAGTAGAAATCACTTATGTGATGTTAGGCTTTTAGCATATAAAATGAGTTATTAAACTACCTATTACAACCCAAAATAAACCAAAAGATATAATAAGTACAAAACCAAAAGGAAATTAAGCAAAGCACTTAATTGGTCCTGCCTATAAGTTAATAAGTCTATGTGAACTCTATAAAGCTTTAGCTAATATCTATATAGACTACTGCTTATAAGGGTTTTTATGTTCATCCCGACCTTCGCTCTAATGAGAAAGGTCACTTGTAGATAACTTAAAGGAAAAAGTTAATGATAATAGATAAAGGATTCATATAGACTTATAAAGAGGACAAGAAATACAAATACATGTGAAACTAGAATTCAAAGTAAATGTTTGTGCAGATAACATTCCTCATAAGAGGGAGTCCATACGGACTACATAACAAAATAAATGTGCTAAACATAAATATATTCATGCAGACTACATTCCTCATAATAGGGAGTCCATATAGGCTTAAAGATAAAATAAACAAGAATGAGACAAAATCATCCGTATGAATTACGCTCCTCATGGGAAGGAGTCTGTGTGGACTGTACAATAATTTTGGTATTTTGACAATATGCATTTTAAAGAATGGGATAATTATACAACATGCTAACATCATAGAATTATGTCCATATGGTAAACAAAACATATTAAAGCATGATATATAAGACAAATAAGACATTATTATCGAACATAAGTCTATGCAGAAAACATATCACATGTATATCAAGAAAGTAAGTCCATACAAACATTAACATGCTTTCAAATAAGTCTGTGTAATTAGGATAAAAATAACAGAATTGATATGATGTAATGGTAGTTAATTGTACAATATGAAACAACTTGAAACTATGACCTACTCTTATGATCAAAGTGGAGATTACATGGAATCACCTCACTTGTGATCAATCCTTAAAAATCATAGGTCCATGAAAACAACGAGGATATATACAGTAAGAGAGCTCAGATATTACCTTATGAATGAGCTCTCAAGTAATAACACAATGTGTAGGACTATAGAAGAAATTATTTTAAGTGTGGCTAATAGGACTAGTAGATTGTATCCTTGTTGGAGTCCTTTTTTGGTCTCACAGATGGGTTTTTTTAGCTACTATGAATTTGCCTCTCTTTGACCCTCCCTATTCATACCCAAAAAGGGTATTATAAGCTTAGGGTTAAGAGTCTACCATCCAAAAAAAGTAAAATCCTAATAGGATTAGGAATTATAGCCCAAATAGGTAGATCCCACTTTTAGATGATTTTACGTTAGCAAGTTCATATAGAATAGTACATCTTAGTCTGCATGGACCTAGGTGGTATACTTTCCCACTAGTCTATGGGCTTTAGGCCAGTTTGAGTTAGTCCGTATGGATATGAACTTGGACTTGTCTAGGCAGACCATGGGCTTTGAGCTTGGTAGAGTTGATTAGGTTAGTACAGACCTAGGTAGAGTGTGTCCTTATAGACTATGTTTGAAATAGGTTCATGCAAACTTGCTTTCTAAGGGGTTTGTGCCATTGCTTAAGAGCCAGTCCCTAGTGATCATCATAGGCTAAAAGGTGAGGCATTTACAGTTGCCTCTACTTTGGTGTGTGTTGTGAAATGCCAAAACAATAGTTCACTCCAAAGTACTTAGGTTAGAATTACTTTACCTAAAAGTATACTTACCTGATGTGAAGCTACATCAAATGTGGATGTCTGCTTCTGAATCATTGCTAAAAGCTTGTTATACTTAAGTTGTATCTTCCCTTCGAATACAAGTACCTAAAGTTGTTTGACCAATGAGGTCTAACTAGATAGAAGATGTTTTGATTGCACCTAAGGTTATTTAATTGTTAAGGTTTGATTAGGAAGGAAAGGAATTTTAGACTAGCTTATTAGGTTAAACTCGAGAAAGTTATGGATTTTCTTATTAGGCTAAACCTGAGAAAGTTATGGATTTGCTTATTAGGCTAAATCTAAGAAAGTTATGGATTTACTTGTTAAGCTAAACCCAAGAGAGTTATGGATTTGCTTGTTAAGCTAAACTTGAGAAAGTTAGATTAGACATAGGGTCAAATATGAGAGAATTGGATTGGATACAAAGTCAAATCCAAGAGAATTGGATTGGACATAGAGTTAAATCTTAGAAGATTAGATTAGACACATAGTTGAATCTAAATGAATTGGATTGGATACAGAGTCAAATTTAAGAGGAGTTAAATCTTGTAAAAGAGAATATGATAAGAGTTAATATAAATTTGATACAGCAAGTCTCTGATTCAAGGAATATCAAGTAGTTATCTACCTTAAAACTGATTAGAATGTTAGTGCATATGTGTGCTTGACTTATGAATGCCTAATTGTACATATCTTTATGTCATTAACTAAACATGGATGTGGTTGTTTACATATGTGTAATTGTAAAATGTCAAATGTGTGTATGTGTGGCATTCATGATGAGTAATTTATGGTGACCACATGTATATGACCAAGATTGCTCATATGCCTAGTACAAAGGATCTTTATGTAAAGGGTGTTTATCATTAATGTGTGATGATAAAGTTTATGTGAACTATGAGAAAACAAGCATGTGAAGAGAGTCTATAAGCTTGTGTGTACATATCTATAAGTTTAATCTATGCAGACTAAGGAACAAGTGCTAAGGTATAAATCTATGCAGACAGAGGTGAGGTATGTATGTGCAGATAGAAATAAAATAACTCGGTGCAAATGAAAGTGAGGTAAGTCCATATGGATGAAAGTGAAGTAAGTTTGTGCGGATGTTTCATGATAGATCAATAACTATTTGCTCATTTCCTTTCTTCTTTATTTCCATACTTCATTCTTCTTTATTTCTTTTCAAAGAGAAATCCCCGATGGCTTCCTTTCCTTCCAGTGACTTTGCTTCTTCCCCCTCTGGTGATACTATGGTAGGGGAAAGGATTCTAGTGACTCTTCTTCTTCCTTTGGCTGTCACTTCCTCTCCAGCATCTCCTCCTCTGGTAGAGGATATCTCCATGCCAATTTTGGAGGGTTTTAATGCCCTTTATGGCAATCAATTACTCTCAAAGTGCTACTCCTATGAATGAAGTTTCCTTTAGTGAACCAACTCTGATTCTAGCTAATTTGGTTTACCACACCTTCTCAAAAGTGTGCCCCCATATGTGTTTTCTTCCTTTTATGTGTATCATTATATGTTTGATTGGTTCTTTCTTTATCTTCTTCCTGTTGGCTATCTCTAGTTTTATAAGTTTATGCAAACTTGGTTTACCTAGGGCTGCCTAGGTCTGTGTGGACTTTATCTTAGCTTAACTATTCAAGAATTGTTAGCATAAGATGCTGAGACTTTTTGCATAGGTAGATTAGGTAGTCCATATGGACTCATTAAAGGTTGTATGTAGTCCTTATGGACTTAGGTTTACTTATGTGTGTTGTCCGTGCAGACTTGTTACATGTTTAGCCTTTCTATAGGCAGTTGTGCAATCTATATGTTTATGGTATGTGCGAACTTACTGTGGCTTTCTTACTTATTATTTATGTAGACACCTTTGTTGGAGACTTTAGTCCATATGAACATTTGTCTTATATCTGTTTACCTTTTGTAGACATGCCTTAAATGTGGGGGCACCCTGTCTAAACCACAGTAATGGTATTCAGCGATGCCTATTCCCATTAAAAATAGGATGAGAGTGACAAGGTTCTAGATATTCATAAACCACTTGGTTAGTGGAGATTTTTTTCAGGACTTGTACGCTCTCTAACCTCTTTTGGATAGGTGGATGTACACCATATGCACATTTCACTTGTCATTTGGGGAGCTAGCAATAACACCTTTTGATCGGGCCTTCATTATTAGAGTATCTTACACTGAGAGGGCTATTACTTTTGACACTTGCTATCACTACCCTTCACTTCGACTATAGGAGGTGAAAGAGATGTTTGATTTTATACCTCAAGACTATTGTAAGAGCATCCATTGAATGAATGTGCATGAGAGGTGGGTAGATGTAACTCCATCTAGTTAGTCTAAGGTTGATTAGTACGTACACTGCTTTCTCCTATACTTGTTAGGTACCACATTATTTGCTAATGCCAATGGTAATGTGAGCTGGAGATTTCTTCCTGTCTTGAACTATATTGAGGGTATTACCTCTTAGAATTGGTGTTGTTCCTCACTTGGTTAGGTTTTTAGAAGCTTGGATATGGCTATTCGTATTAAGAAAAGCCATCAGTTCGTGCAGGGCTTCATATTAGGTGTTCTGGCGAGTAATCTATTTTGATCCTTTTTTCACTTCCTATGTCCTTTACAAATTTGACCTTATACCTTTGCTTTATGTAGGTTTGGGTGTATGAGCTTCACTTATTGCATTAAACCTATAAGTTAGACATCCCTCATCGATACCTAATGATAGATAGATGGGTCGACTATCTTCAGGACCTTAGAATACGTTTTCTCTGATGCAGCATCGACAGTACTTTAGTTCTTGAGCTTGGTCCAATTTGAATATTATTGCACATAAAAATCCATTATTAATAATTTAGGTGATTAAGATCAACACTTAGCTTTACAGGTTAATTTGGCATGATGGGTCTTCTCGCTCGAAGAGATGCCTAACTTTTTATGTTCTATTCAAGAGTTATCTTCTCATAAGATATTGCTAACTACTCTTGAAGCTTATTAATGGTTTTTAGGAGAAAGAGTCTTAGGCTGTCACATAGGGCCTAATGCACATCATATTCCCTAAAGTCCTCCTAACTTGATGCTATTCGGGAGATACATCAATGATTTGGAGTTTTTCTTATATATAACTGCAGGTATACCTAGGAGCACATTGGTGGAGAGTGATGATGAGGGTTACCACTCCTAGCCATCTACTCACTTGCTGCCTCGGGTGCCTTACACCTTAGGACCTCCTTCTTAAGTAAATTGCTTGATCTCCTACTCATTATTTTTGAAAACAACTTATGACTATGTGTCATGTTGCAGCCTGCTACCACCACTTGTGAAGTTGGACCTTTTTTGGCTAGAAAGAGGGTAAGGACTATTCCTAGTTCTCTGGGTTCTCAGTTTTCACCTCTTTCTACTCGTACTATTAGAAGTGGAGTTTTTAGTCCATCTTCTAGTCAATCATCATTGCTTCATCAAGTTATGGGCACCTTGATCGATGTACTAGAGTTAATCTACATACGATATGGATGGAGAGCTATCCTCTACTCACCTTCACATTGAAGATAATTGGTCAGTTCTTTTCGAGCGAGAAAACACCACACTAGTATGGTGCCTTCTAACTTTTACTGATAACTAAGTTAGCTTAATGTGACACTTTTTATCTTGATTTAGATAGGTAAGGAGGGCTCCTATGGAGAGAATTGCCTATGTAGTGAAAGCCTTTAGACAGGTGATGGTGGATGAGACTTAAGTTCTTACTGTAACTAATTTCCTGCAATGGTTAATTTATGAAAATGTGTATGTATGTATGTCATGCATTGATCCTTTATTCTTTTGAAGAGTGAATTTTTAAGAAGGGTTGTTACTCTTTGTGAGACTCGAAAGAAGTTGAGAGCCTTAAAAATTTTTGAGAAGTTGATGCTCTCTACTATTAATAAGG
>CANXYI011490000.1:0-29835 GCA_948208565.1 Hura crepitans
ATAAATGATAAAAGTAAATAAATAAAGAGAGGAGGTTTGTGTATGGAGCAACCCAATGTTAGGAGAATTAACCCATTATTTGGGCAAAAAATGATTCAAATCACCCATATTTCATTCAATTATGAGTGGTGCTAGTAGCCATCAAAGGCAGTAATCTAACAAAGATACCTAGGCAAGCCTAATAAGTGCCTAATTTCAATAGCTTAATAAATAAATTAAGAGAAAAGTGTTGGATATTCTATCTTGATGCTTGGTTTTTTAGTCTCTATTTTTAATACTTATGTGCCATGTGTGAATCGTATCTTGGTAGGTTTAGATATATTTTTCCATATGCATTGGCTTAATTTTAGATGGATTAAAAATTATTATGTGATTGAAATTTACCAAGCTAGTGTTCATTGAGTTCTAGAGGACTGTCATTTTATCTTATGGGAGTATAGAAGTTTGTTATTTAATTTCTTTTTAGATTTTATAGATTGAGTTACTAGAATTAGGTAGTAATGGCTATGGAAACAAAACTGCATCCCACCATCTATTTCTTTTTGTCTTCATGCTTGTGCTTGAGGGTAAGCATGCTTTAAATGTGGGGGTATTTGATAAGGTGCATTTATGTACCATTTTCATTGTAATTTCCCATACTTTTATAAGCTTAATTGCACTTAAATGATAAAGACTGACTTAGTTTGGGAATTTTGATTATTTTGGATAGGTTTTATAAATTTTGAGTCAATTCATGGAATTTTAAAGAATTTCTAGATAATCTATCCAGCTGCGAGTGCTAGCCTTATGTCAAGACTAAGGGTTACAGCCAACTGTCACATATAGCCCAATTTTTATTAGACAATTGTCATAGTTAGTTGTACTTTTTAGGCAAAATTTTATGGAAAATAATCTCTTATTTATTAGGATAATTTTAGAGAATATTTGAATTCCTATTTTCTATCTTTCTAAATCTTTTAGAGAGATTTTAGGAATCAAATTCTCTTCTTTAGGGATTCTTTCTATCCCTTTTTGTAGACTGAAAAACAAAAATGTTTGTAGTACTTCTGGAATAGAGACTCTCAGTATTTTTTTGTTGTGTTTGTCAAAAACATGTGTGGCTAATTTCTTCATTCTAGGTAAGGATTATTAATGTTTATGTTCAACAAGGATTTTGAGACCTAATAAATTTCTTCTCTTTATTATTTCAATTTTTATTTATTTTCTATTATATATTTTTATTATTGTTTTATTGATTTTATAATCTAGCCAATTATATGATTAATTTAATAGTAAATGCTATTTAGATTTTTGAGAAGATAATTACTTAATAAATATAATTTTAGTAGCAACCAACCAACAAACTATCTTGTGAAAATATATAAGGTAATTGTAATAAACTAAATGTCAAGTTTATTGGTTAGAATCAGGTTCCTTTAATTTTTAATGCTTTTAATGAGTTAAATGCTAAAATGGTGTTCTAGGACTGCCTCGATTAATTAGGGATTAATTATTAAGGTTTCATAACTAATCTACTATTAAGAAGGAATTAGTTGTTAGATGGTATTCAACAACTATAACTGATTGATTGAAATAATAATTTGAGTATCTTTCGTGTCCATGATCAATCTTGAGAATTAAACTGAAATTAATCCTTGCCTAGGCTTTTATCAATTGATTTTTCATTTAATTTTTTTGTCTTTTATTTAAATTGATTTGTTATTGTTTAGTTACATAAAATCCATATTTAATTGTTTGAATTAATTGGCTTGGTTTTTAAAAGATTTAAATTAATCCAATCCCTATGGATTTGACCCTTCTTACCCTATTTACAATTTATTTGTGTCTAGAGAGTAGGAGATTATTTTTATTGGTTTTAACACCCATTAATGTCATAGGTTATGGCCAAATGACCTAAAATGACTAAATATGTTTTTGTTGTTAATGTGCATTAAAGATGGATTGATCATGTAATTGATGGTGAAATATGATTGAATGCATCTGTTATATACTAGTGATTATATCTAAATGCATATAATGGTGGCAAGATGTAAGATGGTTGAATGGTTATATGGCTTAAAATGCATGTTGTATGATGATTGATGTTGTGTATTAGCATGAATGCATATATATCATCATGTTTAAGTACAATGTTATGTATTAGTACATGGAAATTGACAAATGAGTATTTGTGTGTGTGTCTGTAATATGGCCAAATGGCTTATGAACTAAATGTTTGTGTGTATGTTAAATTATGCACGCAAACACAAAAGGGAATTGTTGTTAATTTTATTTTAATGTTAAGTGCATGATGCATATTAATTAAGATGTTTGTTTGTAAATTAAGGAGCTTGGGTTATGATATGGCCAAATGAGATGCCACACATGAGAATGATGTTAAAATCAAATGATACTATATTTACACACATTTTGAATATGAATATGGCATGTGTGAAGACTTATAGCTGAAAATAGCATGGTGGCATAATGTAGTGATTTTCATTAATGCATGCCTAAAATGGATATATTAATTGAGAATGATATATTGACATGATTTTCATTGACATCCTAAGTGATGTAGAATCATGTTATGTAGCATATATATATAAGCTTATGAAGCATATTAGGATATCCATAATTATGTATATGATAAACATAATGGGATAACAAAGGATTTATTATTTCCCGATTGGTCATTTTTTAGCCTAACAAACTTTGTAAAATTTATTTAAGCTACTTAAAGTTGGTAAGTCAAGAAAATAAAAATATGGTAATTAGTCAACACTAGTTAACAACCTAGATTAAATAGGTTGACCAATCAACTAGGGGTTTAGCAATTGTTAAGACACTTCATTGTCTCTTAATGACCTTTGGATCTAGAGAATAACTTCGATTCTAGACAATGACCTTTAGGTTTAAATTATGGGCCTTCGTGCTTCTATTGCCCTATATGGCTCGGCGTCGTCGTTATCTCGTATCATCATATGTTTCTTTAAGTATGGGTAGTAAAACACATAATTGATTGAATATAATAAAAATGTTAATATTGAGTTTTATTTATGATTATGGATGTTAATTATGATAAAATGCTTGTTTATGAGGTTGAGACATGTATAAGTTTTATGCTTATTTAAATTATATTTTGGGCATGTATGTATATAGATACATAAGATTGAACTAACACACCATAATATGGATGTGATTGTGAGAGCACCTAAATTTTCTTATTTACACCACTAAGCAAGTTTGGTTAGCAGATCTATATTACTTGTATTATGAAGCTTCGTGAATAGTGCCATTATGTATGAGAGGTGTGCTCGAGGTGCTAGGTCACTTTGCACAGAGATCGAGGTAGTGACACTGGTCATGAAACTTCAAGAGGCTTTAATTTGATGAAAAAAAAAATCTAAAAATTTAGTTATACCAATAATTCATTTCAGATTGGAACCTACCCCTCAGGGCAGTAAAAATTTTTCGGGCCGAGAATGACTCGAGATGCGCACGAACAAACTTGAAAATAGTGCACCTTGAAGCTCAAAAATTCCACTGAATTCATTGGTGAAAGAATTTATGGATTTTGAGGTCATTTGCCAATTCTCATAATTTTTTAGGTTGTGACATAAATCGAGGCATTCTAAAAGCTGCTCTATCGATGGAATTTAGCAACAAAAATTTATAATCATGTAGAGGGGATTAAAATATGAATTTTAAAACAAAATGTGTAATTTTTCAAAGCCTATGTGAATTTTGGTGAATTTTTTAAGTTTGTTAAAACTAAAACATTTTAGGGTGGTTCGAGTGGTTGTGGGACTCACCCGTATCATGCCATTTAGCCCACAGCCCATGCCATGTGTTCACCTGACCTTGATAAGTGGCAAACCCACTCATAAAAAAGGAAAAGAAATTTCTTCTTCTTGCCCAACTATTAGCCCCACCCAGCATAAATAAGCCATTTTCACCTTCTTCTTGAATCTATTTCATCAAATTGATTTCACCTAAATTCACTATCATATGTTAATCTAGAAGAAGAATTATAGAAAAAAGAGCTTCCAAGAACAAATTAAAAATCAGTAAAGGTTTAAGGGTCAGACAACTTCTAGTAAAGGCAACAAGTTTCCAAGGTGAGTTCTCATGGGTTTTTCTTAAGATTTCCTTACGGGAACTAAATGGTTGAAGTGCCTAACATCTATAAGAATGTGTTTTAATGGTGTTTGAGGTGAATTGAGGAAGAAAAAGCTTGCAGAAGGAGAAAAGAAATTTCCATGCAAGGGCTAGAATTGGGAACTAGGCAAGCTTGAGGTGGTGTACTTGAGAGGTATATAAATTCCAACATTTTCTTCATGTCTTTTGATGCTTAAAGGGGTTAGAAATGAGTGTGAAGGGTGCATGTACTAGTGGCATGTATTGGCTCTTTAAAGTCCTAATGAAACTTCTTTAGTTATGAAATGGAAATTAGACATTTAGAATAGGTAGGATTTAATGAAAAATGGATTAGTCATTGTGTGCCATGGCTGGCCGAGAGCTTTGGTATGGGAATAGGCTTAGTGAGTTGCTTGATTTGGCTATAAAAAACATGGATCAGTGCCTATGGTATGTGGTTTTGTGTGTGTGTAAGTGTGACTAGTTGTTTTGGCATGTATGGTGGATGTATGCTATATGAAATAATAGTGTGACATGTGATAAAATGCATGGTTATGATGTTTTCCTTGAATGGCTGAGACTTTTATAGTGAGTAAGTTACTTAATATGGCATGATATGGTACATATATAGGTAGGAATGTGGTTAAGATATGAATGGATAGTGAGATGTGTAATTAGCATCATGTAGAGGCTTGGCCAAGGTAAGGAATGGCTAAATCCAAGAGGTTCCCTATTGAAGCTTGCCTAGAAATATGGGTAACATGTATGTGATATATATGTTTAATGTGCTATAATTATATGAATTAGGTGGCTTAATATATTTGTTATGAAATTGGGTAGTGTGTTAACTTGAATAGTATAAAAATGTGATCAATAAACGACACAAAAAATGTTTGGAAGTAGAATTCAATTAAGTTAAGAAAAGACTTAGAAATATTAAATGAAATGTGACTTAAGGGCTATGAATTGCAAGTAGATAATATGCCTATAAATTATGCCCATTAGGGCTATATGGTGTGATTATGTGGTATGACCTTGATGCCTTTGTCTAGCCTTAGAAGTGGCTTAGCAACTGTGTGGCCTAGGGCCAATGAACTTTATGAAAGTAAGGTTGAAAACTACATGTAACAAGATTAAGGAATAAGCCTAAAAAGGGTTGTTAGGACTTAACGTAATGACCTGTAACTGTCTTATGAGACCATTACCTGACCTAATAAATTCTTTGAGCAGTAAGTGACCTAAATTGGTGAAATGTTTATGAAATTAAATACACCCTACTATATAATAATTATTCGCACCTGACCTTGTATATATGTTCCTGATAATGCACTTAGTATAGCCAATTAGTGGCCATACTAGATTGGGTTAAAATAAAAACTATCTATTTTTAAACTTACAATATTATAAGAAGTTAATATGTAAATAAATGGACACTAATTGAGGTTATATGGCCCATTAGTTAGACACCTACTAGATGGGTTGACCGGTCAACTTAGGATTTTTGCAGCTGCTAATTTAATTGATTTCAAAAAGGGCTAGTACATCGGCCAAGGTCTATTTTTTTAACCACTGTACTAGTTAGACAGTCGAATTAAATTGTGACATTCACTTAAACTATATCTTTATTGATAATGTTGTGGTGTAGGTCATAAAGGACCACTGCACTAGTTGGACAGTTAGATTAGATCATGACATTCACTGGAATTATATCTTTATTGTCGGTGCAGCGATGTAGGTCCTGAAGAACCACCACACTAGTTGGACAAATAGACTAGTCTGCTATGTAGACTAGTTTGTGACATCTCTACTTTTTAAATAGGGTCAGTACAGCGGCCAAAGTCCTAGGGGATGACTGCATTAGCTGATTAAATAGGCCAATCTACTAGGCAAATCGGACATTATCTTTCACACCTTAGATGCTAGAATATGACCAAAGTAATGCACCGACGCATCACTAGAATGGTGACCACTGCACTAGTTCATTTTTCCCTCTAGATCTAGTGTCTATCAGGGTTATTTCCTGTGATGGGCCAGTTAAACTAATTAAATAAAATTAATAAATGTTGTTATGGCTATAAATCCTAACACAAGGTTAATTTGGTAATTTTTGGCTAATATTAATAAATGGCTCAAATTGTAAGGAACATACATATAATGAATAATAATAGGCCTAAGGCATAACTTATATGAATTTTAGTGATTAAATTAGATAATTCACATATAGAAACCTCTTAGAGGTACAATAGTAATTTGGCATGTTAGAACTCTAGCTTGAACTTGGTAGTTAGAACTAGAAGTAAATAGGAATATGATGTATGGATATAATTACTACATATTTATTTAATTCTTGAATTTACCACTGAGTATTTTATACTCAGCATACTTATTTTAGTGTGCAAGTTCCAAGAACAAGGATATCACTTTGTAAAACATACAGGGAGTTTAGAGGACAAATTTGAGAAGGTTAAAGATGTATATTGTATGGTTTTACACTTCATGTACTTAGGTATGGGAAAATGTGTATAATGTATATAAAGAGCCACATGAATATAATTATTTATATATATACAAACAGACTTCGTGGTTATAATCAGTGTAAATCCTTATGTGTATGAATGTTATATGTATGTGATTTGTGAGCCCGAGGCTCTGTGTACATTCTTATTTGTGGCCTAAGGCCTATGATTGTTGTGTAATAGTTGATGATGATAGGATGATATCTGAGGGACAAAAAGGGTCCAAGAGATGTGATAAATGTTGTAAAAGTGTTTATAGGTTGTGATAAAATTTTTGGATAGTAACCCAAATAGCTGTTATGCTACTAAATTTTTAAAGAATACCTTAATGTGATTGAAAACCTTTTGAAATAGCCTGACATCAATATATAAACCTAAATGTACTATGGGAATATATCACACTATAGTGGGAGTTAGACAGTAATGCCTTAGCTAGTATAGATAAAAGTTAAATGAATAACTGTGGGAGTAGTAAAATAGGTGACCTAGCAAGATATGCACCACTTGTTAGGTTTCTTCAAAAATCCAATAGGGGGTGTCACATTTTGTGGTATCAGAGCATAGGTTAATGCTCCTAGGCTAAGTACATGAGTACAAATGATTAAATTTTGAATTTTTTTGAACTGTTATGCTGTCTGAGGCTAATAAGTTATTCTTTTTTGTAGTAAGCATATAGCTGATCATGCACTTAAAGGATGGGCCGAAGGTGGCTAGTTTGGCACCAACTACAATTTAAGGGGTAAGCAATACATTTATACTTAAATCCAATGATGCTATATAGTAGCCACAACCACTAGTGCCTAGTCAATAGTAGGCTAAAGCATCACTTGTCTTATTATAATAGATAGTAAATTTGCTATGACATACTTATACTATTACTGCTCTACCTCTACCTCTACCTCCTCCAACACAAGTACCACCTCGACCACTAGTTCCTCCATAGAAGACTCCTTTAGAGAGTTTAAAGAAGATGGAATCTATTGACTTCTTGGGGAGGAGGGAGGATGATGCTGCCAGAGCTGAATACTAGCTAGATAGGACTTTTAGAGTTTTAAAGCACTTAAATTGTATTAAGGGTGAGAATCTACAGTGTGCTACTTATTTTCTATAGGAAAAGCCCATAACTTATGGAACACTATTAAGAGAAGGAAAACACTAGCAAAGTTGACCTAGGAATTCTTCCTTAAAGAGTTTAAGAAGAGATACATACCTGACTCCTATAAGGATAAAAAGAGATAAGAATTCCTGGATCTAAAATAGGGAAAGAGAATAGTGTTAGAATATGAAAAGTACTTTACTAGACTTGTAAAGTATGTTGAGGAATTCATCCCTAAAGAGAAAAGAGAAATGCAAGAGATTTTTGGCAGGATTGAATGTGGAGCTAAAGATGCAGATAACCAATATTAAAGAAGGGGATTTTACAGTATTAGTGCTAGCTGTATACAAAATGGAGGAAATGGTGCAAGAAAAAAGAGACCTTTTCTAGAGAAAGAGGCAGTTTACTGTGGGATAGTTTAGTATAGTGTCAGGAGATGGAAAAAAAAGAATAGAGGGCCAATCACAAGCATAGTCTCAGCCTTGGTCTTAATATCAAATAGGCATTAGGGGTAAAGATAGGCACAGACCTAAAGGTTGGGACCAGTTTCTATGGTTAGACCTTGATTACCTCCCCAAGCTGATAGTCTTTATAGTACAGGGGGTAATAGAAATGAACCTCCCACTTGCACCATTTATTAGAGGAACCATGTAGACTTTTTGAAAGAGGGGAGTGTAATCTTTGTTGTGCCAGAGACCATTTTAGAAAAGAGTGTACTAAAAAATAATCACAAGGAAGTCAAACACAGGTACCTAATGTGATGCCTCAGAGTAAAGGTCAGAGGCAACCCAGAGAAGAGTAGCCTATTGCTAGCCAAGGTACTAGAACTGAGGCTCGTGCTCTAGCATGGCAGTATGCTATCAGAGCCAAAGAAGAGGTTGTAGCACCATATGTCATAAGTGGTACTTTTTACTTATTTGATGTTCCAATTTTGGCTTTGACAGACCTTGGTTCCACACACTCCTATGTATGTAATACATAAGCACATACTAGGCAATTAGAGCCTAAGCATGTTGATCTAGACATTTAAGTTGGTAATCCTATAAGCCAATGTGCGGTTGTGAACAAGGTGTATAGGAAATATCCTTTAGTTATTTAGGGGCATAGTTTCTCTATTGATTTAATTGATTTACCCTTCAATGAGTTTGATGTAATCTTAGGGATGGATTGCTTGACTGAATATCAAGACATGATTGATTGTAGATATAAAAAATTGACCCTTCAGACTATAAGGGGATAGCTAGTGATAGCGGATGGTGTAAGAAGTCTTATGAACAATCTTATCTCTACTATTAAGGCATAATAACTTCTTTAGAAGGGTTATGAGGCATATTTGGTTTATGATATGTTTCTTCTAATTCTAATTTGGCCTATAGTCCAATTGTTTCTGAGTCTCCTGATGTATTTCCTAATGAGCTACTAGGTTTACCACTTTAAAGAGAGATGGATTTTGAAGTTGAGGTATATCCTAGCATGGCCCCAATATCTATTGCTCCTTATAGAATGTCACCTACTGAGTTAAAAGAACTGAAGGTGTAGTTTCATGAACTACTAGATAAAGGTTTTATTTGACCTATTGTATCACCTTGGCGAGCACCTGTGCTATTTGTGAAGAAAAAAGACAAGTTGATTTGGTTATGCATTGATTATAGGCAATTGAACATAATGACTATCAAGAATAAATATCCATTGCCTAGGATAGATGACCTCTTTGATCAGTTAAGAGGGCATGTGTATTTTCTAAGATTGATTTGAGATCTGGATATCATTAGCTGAGGATTAAGGAAGCTGATATCCCAAAAACTACCTTTCAAACCTAATATAGGCATTATAAATTTTTAGTGATGCCATTTGGGCTCACTAATGCCCCAGTAGCTTTCATGGATCTCATAAACAGAGTTTTCCAACCTTATCTAGATTAGTTCATGGCGGTGTTCATAGATGACATCCTAGTGTACTCTAAAAGCCAGAAAGAGCATGAACAACATCTCTAAGTTGTGTTACAAACCTTGAGAGAGAGACAGTTGTATGCCAAGCTCAGTAAGTGTGAGTTTTGGCTAAGGGAAGTTACTTTTTTGGGCCATATAGTTTTTGCTAAGGGAATCAGAGTTGATCCTAGAAAAGTGAAAGTAGTGCTAGAATGGGAACCCCAAGGAATGTAACAAAGGTGAGAATTTTTAGGGTTAGCTAGGCACTATAGGATATTTGTAAAAGAATTTTCCATTATTATAACTTGTTTGACAAAACTTATTAGAAAGAATGTGAGATTTGAGTGGGATAATTAGTGTCAAGCTAGTTTTGAGCAACTAAAAAAGATGTTCACAGAGGCTCTCATCCTGATTCAACCTGAACAGGGTAAGGACTTTATTGTATATAGTGATGCTTCACTAAAAGGCTTAGGTTGTGTATTGATGTAGGAGGGAAAGCTAGTGGCTTATGCTTCGAGACAGTTGAAGCCCTATGAGAGGAATTACCCTATTCATGACTTGGAACTAGCTATTATTGTGTTTGCTTTGAAAATCTAAAGGCACTATCTATACGGAGAGAAATGCTAGATCTATACAGATCATAAGAGCTTGAAATATCTCCTTAATTAAAAGGAGCTAAACATGAGATAGAGAAGATGGCTAGAACTGATCAAGGATTATGATTGCCTAATTGATTACCACGTGAGGAAAGCTAATGTGGTGGTAGATGCTTTGAGTAGGAACTTTATCATGGCTTTGAAAGCTATGAATGTCAAATTGCAATACACTTCAGAAAATGTTATGTTGGCTGAGTTACAGGTGAAGCCAGACTTTAGACAATAGATTAAAGAAAGTTAGATCAAAGATGACCAACTGGTGCAAATGGCAAGCAAAGCTAAAGAAGGGAAGGCATATGGTTTAAATTAATAGAGGATGGGTATCTATATTTTTAGAACATGTTGTGTGTACCTAGTATAGATGACATGAGGTTACAAATACTTAGGGAAGCACATGAGGCTCCTTATTCCATGTATCTTAGGAGCACAAAGATATATTTAGACCTGAAGTCTTATTACTAGTGGCCTGGTATAAAAAGAGAGGTGGCAAAATATGTTGCCAAGTGTTTGACATGCTAGCAACTGAAAGCTAAGCATCAAGTTCCTTCTAGATTACTGCATCCTACAGCAATACCAGAGTGGAAATGGGAGAAAGTAACCATGGACTTTGTGATGGGTTTACCTTTGAGTAAAGGTAAATGTGATACTGCATGGGTAATAGTGGATAGATTGACAAAAATAGCTATTTTTATCGTGGACAGGATAAATTATTGCTTAAAAAACTATATGTGGATCAGATAGTTAGATTGCATGGTGTGCCAATAACTATTATTTCTAATAAAGATCCTCATTTCACTTCCAAGTTTTAGAAGAAGTTGTAAGAAGCTATAGGCACTAGACTAGCCTATAGCATACCCTTTTATCCCCAGACTGATGGATAATCAAAAAGCATGATACAGATACTTAAAGATATGTTATAGGGATATGCTATTAAGGTTAAGGGTAACTGGGATCAACATTTGTCTTTGGCAGAGTTTGCTTATAATAACCGTTACTAAGCTAGCTTAGGGATGGCCCTTTATGAGGCATTGCATGGTGGATGATACAAGACTCCCTTGTGTTGGGAAAAAGTTGGATAGAGAAAGATCTCTAGTAAGGATTTGATTAAAGATGCTGAAGAAAAAGTGAAGTTAGTTAAAGAAAGGCTAAAGGCAGCTATGGATAGATAGAAATCATATGTTGATATGAAGCGAAGATATATTGAGTATACCATTGGGAAAAAAGTGTTCCTAAAGGTTTTCTCCATGGAGGAAGGTGCTGAAGTTCAGGAGAAAGGGAAAATTAAGTCTGAGGTTCATAGGACCCTATGAGATTATAGAATGGGTCGGACCCCTAGCATATAGACTAGCACTACCACTTGAGTTACAACAGATAGACAATGTTTTTTATGTTTCCATGCTCATGAGGTATAGATGAGATCTAACACATGTAATTCTAATGCCAAATATCGAGGTACAACCAGATCTGAGTGATAAAGAGGAATCGATGCAAATTTAGCATGTGAAATGAAGCAATTGAGGAAAATGTCCATACCCCTAGTTAAAGTGTTATAGAAATACCATAATATAAAAGAATCTACATGAGAGCCAGAAGTGCAGATGAAAGCTCAGTATCCTCACCTATTTGCTCTAGGTAATTTCAAGGATGAAATTTTCTAAAGAGGGAAAGAAATGTAATGCTCATATTTTGAGGCTACGTGGATAGTGCCATTGGATCCGAGAGGTGTGCCCGAGGTGATGAGTCACTTTGCACAAAGGGTGTGATAGTGACATTAGTCATGAAACTTCATAGGGCTTTAATTTGATGAAAAAGGTAAAATCTAAAAATTTAGCAGAATAAATAATTCATTTCAGACTATAAGCTGCCCCTCGAGGCAATAAAATTTTTCAAGCGGGGAATGACCTAGGATGTGCCTAGATGTACTCGAAAAAAGTAGACCTTAAAGCTCTAAAATTCCATTGAGTTCATTAGTGAAATAATTTTTGGATTCTAAAGTCATTTGCAAATTCTCATAATTTTTAAAGTTGGCATAAAAATCAAGGCAATTTGAAAACTACTCTATCGATGGAATTTGGCTGCAAAAATTTGCAACCATGTAGAGGGGATTAAAATATGAATATTAAAACAAATGGTGTAATTTTTTAAAGCCCTTGTAATTTTTGGTGAATTTTTAAAGTTTGTCAAAAAATTGAAAAGTTTCAAGTTGGTCCAAGTGTCCGTGGGACCTGCCCATATCATGCCATTTAGCCCATGGCTTATGCCATGTGTTCACTTGGCCTTGACAATTGGCAAACCCACTCATATAAAAGGAAAAATATTTTCTTCTTCTCGCCCATTTATTAATGCCACCCAGCAGTATTAAGCCATTTTCACCTTCTTCTTGAATATGTTTTAGCAAGGTAATTTCACTTAAATTCATTATCATATGTTAGGGTAAATCCAAAATAAAAATCATAAAAAAAGGATCTTCCAAGAATAAATTAAAAATTAGCGAATGTGCAAGGGTTAGACAACTTTCCAATAAAGGCAGCAAGCTTCCAAGGTGAGTTCTCATGGGTTTTTCCTAAGATTTCCTTACTAAAGCTAGATGGTTAAAGTGCCTAACATCTGTAAGAATGTGTTTTAATTGTGTTTGAGGTGAATTAAGGAAGAAAAGGCATGAAAAAGGAGAAAAGAAGCTTCCGTGGAAGGGCTAGAATTGGGAATTAGGTAAGCATGAGGTAGTGTACTTGAGAGGTAAGTAAATTTTAGCATTTTCTTCATGTCTTTTGATGCTAAAAGGGGTTGGAAATAAGTGTGAGGGGTGTGTGAATTAGTGGTATGTATTGGTTCTTTAATGTCGTAATGAAAATTCTTTAGTTATGAAAAGGAAATTAGACATTTAGAATAGGTAGGATTTAAAGGAAAATTGATTGGTCATTGTGTGCCATGGTTGGTTGAGACCTTTGGTATGGGAGTAGGCTTAGTGAGTTACTAGATTTGGTAATAACAAATATGGATTAATGCTTATGGTATGTGGTTATGTGTGGGTATATGTGTGACTAGTTTGTTTTAGCATGTATGGTGGATGTATAGTATATGAATTAATAGTGTGACATGTGATAAGTTAGTTTGATGCATGGTTATGATGTTTCCCTTGAATGGTCGAGACTTGTATGGTGAGTAAGTTACTTAATATAGCATGACATTGTACATGTGTGGGTAGGTATGTTGTTAAGATATGAATGGATGGTGAGATGTGTAATTAACATCATAGAGAGGCTTAACCAAGGTAAGGAATGGCTAAATCTGAGAGGTTCCTTATTGAACCTTACCTAGAAATATGGGTAGCATGTATGTGATATATATGTTTGGTATGCTATAATTATATAAACTAGGTGGCTTAATATATTTGTTATGAAATTAGGTAGTGTGTTAACTTGAATAGTATAAAAAGGTGATCAATAAATGACATAAAAGTTGTCTGGAAGTAGAATTGAAGTAAGTTAAGAAGACACTTAGAAACATTATCATAATACACCTATAAAATATGCTTTAAAGGCTATGAATTGTAAGTAAATGTGCTTATAAATTATGCCTATTAGGGCTATATGGTGTGATTATGTGGTATGAACTTTATGGCTATTTTTAGGCTTATAAATGGCCTAGCAACTGTGTGGCCTAGGGCCTATGAACTTTGTGAAAGTAGGGTTGAAAACTACATGGAACAAGATTAAGGAATAAGCCTAAAAAGGGTTGTTAGGACTTGATGCAATGACCTGAAGAGACCTTTATCTGACCCAATAAATCCTTTGAATAGTAAGTGACCTAAATTGTTGAAATGTTTATGAAATCTATAATGCCTATAAGTTAAGGTTTTATGACTAGTACCTTTTAGGCTTGAAGGATGTTCCCTACAGTACAGGCATCACCATGAGGCCAAAAAGGGCATATTAGTCATAAAAAATTGACGTTCCTGAAAATGGGTAAAACAAATGAACTTAAAAATTTAGCAGAACAAATAAATCATTTTGGATTAAGATTTAGTGTATAGGGAGATAAAATGAGTTTGTCTTAGGACAGCCCTAGGATGTGCCCGGACGAACTCAAAACTACCATATCCTGTACCTCAAAAATTCCAATGAGTATGATGGAAAAGGAATTTTAATTTTCTAAGGTTGTTTGATATTTTTTGAATATTTTGTTTTAGTGGGTGAATAGTGTCAAAAGTCAAATGTGGAATTTTGACTTGAAATTTTATATGGGCCTAAGTGACTCTAATCAAGGATTTTCAAAACTAGAATGAGTATGTATAGTGGTCAAGAGAATTTTTTATGAATTTCTAAAGCTTAAAAAGGCATAGGGAGAATACAAGTCATCGAATCTCCACGTGTCACGATCGAGGCCACCCACTTACCCCTATATAAATGGTTACACATGTGCATGCTCTCTCCACTAAAATGCATAAAAATTATATGAATCTTATCCTCCATAGTCTCTAAAAGCCAAATCTTCTTATTGAAGTTTAAAATAGAGCCTAGATTGAGAGACCTCACACTTAAGTGAATAGTGTCATTTTCTTTAATTAGTGTTTTTAATCCACTTTTTATTTTTTGCTTAGGTAGATTAAGGTATTCTAAGATTAGCCATGGTCTTAGGTTTCAATTTAGAGTTATGTAAGATTTTTGAGAATTTTTCTAAGGTCAAATTGAGTATGTTTAGGTGTCAAAGAAACCCTTGAAGGAGAGCAAAGATATAAGCCCTTAAGTGGTGAGGAAAAGGGTGTTTTCATAACCTAGGTATGTGGAATAGACTTAAATTTAGTATGTCATGTGAATTGCCATTAAAATATACATGATTGTTGTATAGAAGTTTATGTTCATAGTGTTAAGTATAACATGTAGGCAAAATGATGTTTTGGAAATGTTAGTGGACTTAAGATAGTAGGTTTTGCATGATAAATTAGAAAAGGAATCTAAGCATATATGCATGTGTATTCTTTGGCCAAATGGTGCCTGTGAAGTAACATGGCATATATAAATAGGTAGATGGCATGTTAAGTAGGAAAATTGCATGTAAATGGAGTGTTTAAATCATAATTGAAATTGTATAATGATATTCACATATGTGGAATGAAAATTTGGTGAAATAATAGCTTAATTAGACATGTATGTTATCATGAGAGAATGACTTAGGAAATGGCATGAATATGTATCTTAATATGTGGAATATATCTTATGAATGGACATGTGAGGAAATAAAGGGAATTTGTATTGATATGGTTGGTGTTATAAAAGGCATAAAATTTAGAATTGACCAAATGAATAGTGATAAATTCATAAACTAGCCAAATGAATAGTGGCTATGGCTATAAATCAAAACATAAGGGTACTTTGGTAATTTTTTACTAATGTTAATAAATGGCTTCAATTGTAAGGAACAAGCATGAAATGAATAATAATGGGCCTAAGGCATAACTTATACGAATCATAGTGATTAAATTGGATAATTCACAAATAGAAACCTCTTAGGGGTAGAATGGTAATTTGGCATGTTAGAACACTAGCCTGAACCTGGTAAATGGAACTAGAAGTAAATAGGAATATAATGCATGGACATAATTACTGCACATGATTTTAATACTTAAATTTACCACTGAGTATTTTATACTTAGTGTACCTATTTTATTGCACAAGTACCAAGAATAAGGACGTCACCTCGTAAAGCATGCGAGGAGTTCAGAGGACAAGTTTGAGAAGGTTAATGATGTATATTGTATAGTTTGGCAATTCATGTACTTAGGTATGGGAACATGTGTATAATTTATATAAAGAGACATATGAATGCAATTATGTATATATATACAAATAGACTTTGTGGTTATAGTAAGTGTAAATCCTTATATGTATGAATGTTGTACGTATGTGGTCTGTGAGCTCGAGGCTCTATGTATATTATTGTTTATGGATTGAGGCTTCGGATTGTTGTGTGATAATTGATGATGATAGGATTATATCTGGAGGACTAAAAGGGCCCAGGAGATGTGATAAATGTTGTAGAAGTGTTTACAGGTTGAGACAAAATTTTAGGATAGCAAACTAGATAGCCATTATGCTACCGGATTTTTAAGGAATACCTTAATTTGATTGAAAACCTACTAAAATCGCCTAACATCATGATATGAACCTAAATGGACTATAGGAATAGAACGGACTATAGTAAGAGTTAGACAGTAATGCCTAGGGTAGTATAGATAAAAGTTAATTGAATAACTGTGATAGTAGTGAAATGGGTGACCTAGTAGGAAGTGCACCACTTGTTGGCTTTCTTTAGGAATCTCGTAGGGGTTGTCACAAGTTCCTTTTATTTGTGATGTGTAGGTTGAAGAATTGAGTTAGAGTCAAAACCTCATAACTATTAGAGATCAAGAGCAAGACACTTTTTGGTATTTTGCTAATTTGTACATATTAAATATGTGATGTGAATTGTTAAATGGCACTTTTATGAAACATGGAAGGGATTGGGCCTAATTTGGGATTGTATTTTTTTTGTAACTACTAAGAAATTTTAAAACTGTATTTTGATATTTGTAAGAAATATCATCCTTTATTATGTTGTTTGAACTATTGAGATATTGTTGGATGTTTTGTAAGACCAATTTGAGTTTGGAATGAGATGGATGATTTTTAGAAGTGTTGTTTTCTTCTACAAGATATTATTAATTTTGGGATAGTGTTCTGGTACAGTCATTATGTTGCCAAATTTTTGACACGAGGATTCCTAAAAATGCTTATAACATGTTAAACAGTTTTTTTATTTATCTAAGAATAGAAATCTAAGACTTTAATTTCAAATAAAAAATATAATTAAAAAGGTTTTAATTTAGTTGGGTATTAATTAATAATAAAAGCTTAAGTAAGTTTAGATATCATGTTTGTGTGCATGCTCCTTATTTGGGTTTGGTAACTGGATTGTGTGAGTAGTGTCACATTTAGTGGTATCAATGTTCCAATTTAGGCATTCCTTAATGTTTAATGTTTATATATAAGTGCCATTAGTTTAAAATGTAATGCTTGAGAAATGAGTTTCATGAACGGTACTTCTCGAGGCACGAATAGTGTCTTCCAAGGATCTAGGGCACCTTATGGTGGTCAAGGGGGAGTACTAGTCATAAAAACATTAATGGGCCTAAAAATGATGGAAATGAAATAATTAAAACATTTAGTAGAACCAATAAATCATTTTAGACTGAGAATTAGTAAATAGTAACTTTAATTGGCACTTGGCTAGAAGAGGCTCAGTGTGTGCCTAGATAGGCTTGAAAATGGCATACGTTGAATGTCAAAAATTCCAAAGAATCTATTTTTGAGTGAATTTTAATTTTTAAAGAACGTTTGATATTTTTTTAGAATTTCTTAATTACGTAAGTGAGCAGTTAACCTAGTTCCCTTTGGAGTTTTGACTTGAGATTTTAGAGGGCCCTTAATAGGCACTATCAAGAATTTTTGGCACTAAAAGAATATCTTTTAGAGGCCTAGAATAATTATTTTGAATTTCTAAAGGTTAAAATAAAAAAAATTATATTAATATGAACTATTAGATTGACATGTAGAACAATCCGAGTTATCCACATGTTTAATATAAAAAGGTGGGACATATGTGGGGATGCCATAAGTGCAAAACCACCCTCCACCTCCCTTTTTCTTCTGTAGGCTTACACTATTGACTCTCTCTCCTCCCTCTCTTTTTTCTTCAATTTCTCTTACAATACTAAGCTAAACCAACCAAAAGTTATATCAATATTTGCCTCTATGGCATTCTAAAGAAAGTTCCTAGAATGAGGGATATGAGCAATTGATAAATAGTGCCTAAAATGAGTAGAAATTTTTTTCTTTCAATTTTTATTTTTGGTTTAAGTAGTCTTAAGTAAGCCATGAATAGCCATGTAGATAGTTTTCGACTTAGAGTAACATTGGATTTTATAGAATTTTTCGAGCCCTAAATGGTGTATGGTTGTAAGAAAAGAGAAGAATATTGAAGGAAGGAAGTGAAACAAGCTCTAATGAGGTGGAATAGAAGATTTTCACACCCTAAGTTTGTGAATTTAATGTAATATAAGATGTTAGATATGGTAATGCTCATGTATGTATGTGAAATTGTGCATGGAATGAGTATAATACATGTATGTGTATGAAATGCATGAAATGAATATGTAAGTGTGCTACATATAGCATATGATCCATGAATGTGTGGAGATTTCATGGAAAAGGCTTGTGATATGTGTGGGAGTGTATGGCCGAATGGTATGTAATTGGGGAATGTGTGTGTGCATGTTTAATTAATATGGAAATTTAATGTAATTATGTTAAAAAAAAGTGAATAAAAATGTTTGTGATATAAGATTGGTAAGAAAAATTGATAATTCTTGAACATGGTATGGTTGTGAGATGTGTCATAGCCATAAGGTGGATATACATATGTATAAGGTAAAGGTCAATGGAAACTAGAATGAGATATAATATGGCTATATGTTTTCAAAGGAATTACTTAGTGTATTATGAGAATTTGGTACGCTAAGTGGTAATGGTAATGATACATTGAGTTATGTAAGTGAAATTGATGTACTTTAGCTTACATGTGTGAGAACAATTGCATGAAATTGTGGTACTCTAAAAATGGACTTAGAGGATGGTGCTACAATGGCATAATGTGTTATAAATCATGGTCACATAATAATAGAAATGTAACTGTAAATGTCTTGACAAATAGTAAATGGTATAACCATAAGTTAAAAGATCTATAACTAGGAATGTAAATGGTAATCAGAGTTTGCCAATATCAAATACCCACTAGATGTGTTGACTAGTCAACTAGGGAGTTTATAACTACTAAGGGCTTTGGTCCTTGTGCAGCATTACCTATGTGTATATATGGTGGGTGCAACCACCGAGGTTTTACTAGAGAGCCCTGCACACCAAAGTGTTAGGAGATTTGCATGGACCAATCTTTCCTATCCAAGATCATTGTGGAAGTTTGCAAGGACAAACTCTAACCATCTTAGGTGTTGAGAGGTTCACAGGGACTGATCCTTACTTACCTATAGTTTAATAGATTAGGAGGACCCACGGGGCTAATCTCTACTATCCACTTAAGCATGATTGATATTTGGGAATTGGTAGGTCCTTTGAGGCTGATCTCTACTATCACTACTATTAGGAGGTCTACCAGGACTGATCCCTACCATATGATTTAGGAGATTCTCATGAATTGATCCTTTCTATAAGATGGATAGATCTAAATGAGGGCAACTTGTAAACCCCCTTGCCTTTTCCCGAAGGAACTAGACAAAAGGTGGCACTTCACGTAGGTTACCCATCCTTAGATTTCCCTAAGGTTTATTCTTGTAACACTTAGGTTACTTTGACTAACTTTGACTTGTCTTGACCATCAAGTGTTTATTATGATATAACCTCTTATTATTGCTTATTTTAGTCTAATAAAACTTTAGTTTATGTCTATTATAAATTTACAAAAAATTAGGCAGCATAACGGCTACTCGGGTGAACAACCAAAAATTTTCCTACATAAAAAGTACTTCTATAGCATTCCTAAACTAAAACTCCACTTCTGGACCCTTTTGGTCCCCCAAATCATCATCAACATCAACACACAACAAGTCACAGGGTCTCAAATCCACATACAATTAACAACTAGACAGGCATATATAAATACATTGATTTAAGTTAGATTTATATAAACATATAACTAACAGTCTAAGGGTTCATCAGGTATGTACACTACCCATGTCTAACTCATCTATGTACATGAGTGCATTGCTATGATATAATAAAAAGAGTATAAAAGTATACCAAAAAAAAAACTTAGGGTTAGCTACATTGGCACTATTGAAGTAAGACTACTACTCCGTTTATAGCCTACACATCGGAACACTGACATGCTAAGTATACACTCAGTGGTGGAATAGACACAATAAAAGTATGCCATACATGTAGACACACATATGAGATCATGTACACACATGTAGAGACATTTTCAGCATACTTGTACAAGATATTAGATTAGATGCCATTCTATATATCATGTTTCTTAATGCCCTATTATGCAAGTAGTAAATCATAGACCGTTTATCCTATTTAATTACATTGACCGATACAACATTTCAATTACCAATTCTAATTCACATACTGTTATTATGGTTAAGCTTAATATAGTTTAGCGCATAATAGACAGATGACACTTTAAGACACTAGATAGTGTAATCTATTCCGTGTAGTGGCCCACATTTTAGACCTTGGTAACTAAACCTACCTAAAGTGATAGTAGGGATCAGTCTGTAGACCTCCCAATACTATACTGGTAAATAGCAAGGATTAGCCCATAGGCCTTAGAATATCTGCAAATAGGATAGTAGGGATTAGGCCCGTGGAGCCTCCCAATATCCCAAGTCACATCTCCAAAGCAATAAAGGTGGATAGTAGTGATCAGCCCCGTGGGATCTCCCAATATCCATAGATAGCCAATGGGTAGCAGAGATCAATCTAAGTGGACCCTCCAATTCTCGAGTGTGCAAGGTTCATCCTCAGAACCTTTGCAGCTACACCTGCCATCACCATAAACAACAGTGGCCCCAAAAGGACCATTTTGCCTAGTAGCTGCTAATTCCCTAGTTAACTATTCAACCCATCTAGTGGGTGTCTAACTGATGGGCCAATTCACAATTCCTTACTTGATTATGTCATCTATAATTACTTTTCACTATACTTCATGTCAATCACAACATTGAATTTCAATTTACATGGCATTTCACAAAAGTTCACATTTTTTTGTCTTTTGTCAAAAAATTACTATTCATTTGGTCATTTTATGAGTAGGTTATTATTTATTTAGTGATTTCTAACATTGTGCCCTTTGTTTAATACGACACATGCCAACCCCAAATCCATCATTCTTACATCATTTCTTATCATAACCTTTCATGAATCACGCATCATACTCATGCCACCAATTGCATACATATAGTCACCATATTACTAGTCATTTCTTATGTATATATTACATACTCATTTAGGACATTATTTGCCAAACTAACATGCCATACATTTGTTATTATTATTCACATTCCTAACATCATTTATACACCTCATTTGAATGTCAATGTTATGCCTAACATGTCCTATACACAAAAATACATACCATACCTACATACTCACATGTTTTTGTCATACATAACCTATACATATACACTTTGTTTATTTCATACAATTCATGCATACAAGGTTATTTTTACCTCATTAACATAATCACCTTGCCAATTCACATCATGTCATGCCTAACAATAACAATTTGCATTTCCTTTCATATGTACACATGCAAATTCATGCCAAATCACATGACATACATAAATTAAGTCTATGCCACATACCTAGGGGGTGAAAACACCCTTTTCTCCACCTCTTTGATGCCAAGATTGGTGCTCTCCCTCAATGTTCTCTTTTTGCCCTAAACATATGCAATTCACAATTAGGAAATTCCTCAAAAATTTTATATAACTCTAATTGAAAATCTAAAACCATGGAATCTCTTAAAACACCTTAAACTACCTAAAACAAAAATTAAAATTAAAATAAAAACACTTTCACTAAAATTTGTCACTATTAATTCCTAGTGAATATCTCTCTTTCTAAGTGAAATTCTTTAATTCTTTCACTTAGATTAGATTCTATGGGTCATGGAGGGTCTAATACATGTGAAATTTGAGAATTTTAGAGATGGGAGGAGAGAGAAATTGAAGAAAAAAGGGAGGAGAGAGAAGGTGATAATGGTGTCGGCGTTTGGGAGAATTTGGACAAAAAGATGATGGGTTGACACATGCATCCCCCTTACATGTGTGGGCCTTTTATAGAGGTAGGTAGAAGGCTCAGATCGTGACATATGGTGATCCGTCAATCCATTTTCTCCTAATTTTCTTTTAAACTTCAAAACATCATAGAAATTTCTCTAGAACTCAAAAAATATTCATTTTAGTTTTAAAAATCATCTATTAGTGCCATTAAGGCTCACATAAAATTTCAAGTCAAAATTTCATTGTTGACTTTTAGGCTCTATTCACCCATAATAATAAAAAATTTTGAAAAAATACTGAACAACCTTAAAAACTTAAAATTCCTTCTCCACCATGTATATTGGAATTTTTGAGGTTAAGGATATGGTATTTTTGGGTCCATCTAGGCACATCCCGGGGTTGTGCCGGCATAACCTCATTTTATCTCCCTATTCACTAGTTCTTAACCTGAAATGATTTATTGGTTTTGCTAAATTTTTAAATTCTATTATTTTGTCCTTTTTCTAGCCTATTAAAGTTTTATGACCAATACGCCCCTTTTTGGCTTGATGAAGGTGCCCCAACCTGCCAAGAACACTATTCATGCCTCGGAGATACTGTTCATGAAACTCAAACTTTTGGCCATTATAATTCCTCCCCTCTTAAGAAATTTCATCCTCAAAATTACCTGACATGAAGAGATGTGGATATTTTTCTTTCATATGTTCTTCACTCTCCTACGTGGCTTTTGTCGTGTTATGGTGCCTCCATAATACCTTCACTAAAGGAATGGATTTGTTCCTTAGCTGGCTCACTTCTTTAGCTAGAATTTATATTGGTTCCTTTTCATATGTCAAGTCCAACTGTACTTGTACCTCCTCTATAGCTATCACATACATAGGATTTGATTAGTATCGTCTCAGCATTGACACATGGAAGATGTTATGAATCTATTATAGCTCAGGTGGTAATGCTAATTGATACGCTAAAGGTCCCACACATTCTATTACTTCATAGGGACTAATGAATCTAGGACTGAGTTTTCCCATTTTACCAAATTTAAGTATCTTTTTGCACGGTGACACTTTCAAGAATACTCAATCATCGACATCATACTCGATGTCTCATTGTTTCAAATTACCATACGACTTCTATCGATCTGAGGTGGCTTTCAGTCTATCTCTTATTATCTTGACTTTTTCCACTGTATCTCTAATCAAGTTGGATCTAATAATGTTACTTTCCACCACATCACTCTAACAAAGAGGAGTCTTGCACGTTCTACCATATAATGCTTCATAAGGTGCCATTCTTAAGCAAGATTTAGTTGCTATTGTTTTATGCAAACTTAGCCAATGATAGGTATTGATCCCAATTGATCTAGACTCTATTGCATAGCTACATAGTATATCTTCTAATACTTGTATCACTCATTCCTACTATCTATCTGTCTGAGGATGAAATACTATGTTATACATCAATTGAGTACCCAATGCCTCCTATAACATCTTTCAAAATCTGGAGGTGAATCTTGGGTCCTAATATGAAATGATAGCTACTAATACTCTATGTAACCACACAATCTCATCAATTTATGATCGAGCAAACTTCTCTAGGGAATAATCTATCCTCATCGAGATAAACTGTGCTATCTTCCTCAATCTATCCACTATAATCTATACAACATCACTTCTTCTTCTGGTCAGTGGCAACCCTATTACAAAATCCATAGTGATCTTTTCCCATTTCTATTTTGGGATTGCTATCGGGTGTAACAATCTAAAAGAATCCTGCTATTCAGCTTTCACTTGTTGACAAGTTTAGCATCGAGCCACATATTCCACTACCTCTTACTTCATTCTTGGCCACTAATAGTTGTGTTTCAAATCAAGATACATCTTTGTGCTTCCTTGGTACATGTAATATGATGCTTCATAAGCCTTTTACAAGATTTTACACTCTCAATTTATCTACTTCTAGCACACATAACCTACTTAGGTAATACAAGCTTCAATCATCATCGAACTCAAATCTTGTCTTCTTCCCTTATTTCACTTTGCTTATAATCTGCACCATCTGCTCATCTCTCTACTGGGCCTCTTTTATTTGCTACCTGAAGTCAGGTTTAATCTTTATTTTAGCCAAAATTGCATCTTCTGCTATGTACAATACTCTGACATGCATAAGCTTCAGGGTGGCAATGAGCTTCCTGCTTAAGGCATCTGTAACCATGTTTCCCTTTCTTAGATGGTAGTTGATTAGGCAATCATAATCCTTAATTAACTCTGTCTATTACTGTTGTCTAAGATTCAGCTCCTTCTGTGTAGGTAAGTACTTCAAACATTTATGGTCAATATAGAAGTAACATATTTCTCTATATAAGTAATGTCTCCACACCTTTAATGGAAATATAATGGCAGCTAATTCTAAAACATGTGTAGGGTAGTTCTTCCCATGAGGCTTTAATTGCCTGAAGGAATATGCAAACACCTTGCCTTCTTGCATCAAAACACAATCGAGTCTGTTGTGTGACACATCACTATATATCACAAACTATTTTGCCTATTTTGGCTGAGTAAGGATAAGAGCCTCTACCAACATCCTTTTCAACCTATCAAAGCTAGCTTGACACTTATCGTCCCACTCAAATTTCACATCCTTTCTTATCAACTATGTCAATGGAGCTGTAATCATAGAAAAGCATTTCATGAAGCCTTGATAATATCCTGGTAATCCTAGGAAACACCGAATCTTAGTCATATTCTTAGGAGGATTCCATGCTAACACTACTTTAACCTTACTTAGGTCCACTCTAACCTTGCTTAAGACCACTCTAATACCCTCATTTGAAGCACTGTGACCAAGAAAGGCTACCTCTTCCAACCAAAACTCACATTTCCTTAATGTAGCAAATAAATGCCTCTCCCTTATGTTTTGTAACAAAATTCTAAGCTACTGTTCATGTTCCTCCCATGTTTTGGAATACACCAAAATGTCAACTATGCATACTACAACAAATTGATCTAAGTAAGGATTGAAAATCTGGTCCATCAGGTCTATGAAGGCTGTCAGGGCATTAGTGATCACAAATGGCATTACTAGGAATTCATAATGCCTATATTGAGTTTTGAAGGTAGTTTTAGGGATGTCACTCTCCTTGATCCACAGCTGGTGATATCCTAACCTCAAATCTATCTTGGAGAAGATACTGGCACCTCACAACTAATCAAAGAGGTGACAATCCTAGGCAATGGATATTTATTTTTGATTATCACTTTATTCAATTGCCTATAATTAATGCATAACCAGAATAAACCATCTTTCATTTTCACAAACAATACAGATGCTCCCTAAGGTGAAACACAAAGCCTGTTGAAGCCTTTATCCAATAGTTCCTATAACTGCACCTTTAATTCCTTCAACTCTATTGGTGCC
Organism: Hura crepitans; assembly: GCA_948208565.1. Taxonomy (NCBI): domain Eukaryota; kingdom Viridiplantae; phylum Streptophyta; class Magnoliopsida; order Malpighiales; family Euphorbiaceae; genus Hura; species Hura crepitans. The sequence goes on from CANXYI011490000.1 coordinate 25,572, forward strand.
ATCCTATATGGTGTAATGGATACTCGGTTCATGTTCAGATATGTCTCAACCTTAACTCTTAATGTGGAGGTAACCCTAGTAACATGTCTAGAAACACATTAAGGAATTCAAACATGACTGGTATCTACATAAGGCTAGGGGTCATGGTACTAGTATCTACCACAAAAGCTAAGAATTCTTCATATCCCTTCCAAATGAGTCATTTGGCTATAATAGCTGAAATGATGTTAGATAAGAAGTCTCTTTTACCCATAACTGTCACCTTTTATCCATATATGGTCTGCAGGGTTAACCTTTTTCTTTTATATTTAATCACTACTTTATGCTCTGATAGCAAGTCTATACCTAGTATAACATCAAACTCATGAAAAGAAAGTTCTAGTAGGTCTACTAAAAAAGTCTGATCTTGTATTATTAGAGGACAGTGTCTATAAACTGTATTCAAAATCACACAATGCCCAATCGGGTTACTCACTTGAATATCTAAGTGTATAAACTCTAGCTCTAGTCCCCTATATCATGCTTTTGTGGTGTAAATATAGGAGATTATAGATCTAAGATCAATTAATGCTAATACTGGTGCATCAAATAAAAAGAAAGTACTAGCAATGATGTCTAGCACTTTAGCATCCACCCGAGCATGGATCACATACTGCCATGCCAAAGCTTTAGGCTTTGATCTTGTTCTTTAACTAATGCTTAGCTTCTCCTATCTTTATTGCCTTAGTCCATTGCTAAGTGCTGCGGCAACTGATGCCTGGATCTGTGCCACCTTTAATTATCTCTGAGGACAATCCCTCTAAAAGTGATCTTTGGCTCCGTATAAGAAGCACTCCCCTCTTCTGTATTGCTAACATTGACCCTAATGTCTTCTCTAGCAACTCCCACATGTCGGAGGTGCACTTTTAGCTATGGACACCAGAGCACTCGAAGCCTACTATGATGGTCAAGGCCTATAAGGAAAAGCCTAACTAGACCTTTGATATGAAGTTTATATCTAAGACTACTAACTTGACTTTCTCTGGGACTGCTGACCGCGATAGAAGTCTCTCTATCTCTTGCCCCCTCCTAGGGCTGAGCTAGTTTGACTAGCTATAAAAGGTCTTTTCCTCTAAAATAGCTCTCTCTTCTCTTGCAACATATCATCCTTGTCTTATACTACAACTACCAACTTAGAAAAATCTCTGATTATTGTGGTAGTAGTTTGCATCCTCAGCTCAACATTAAGGCCCTTTTTAAATGTCTTACACTTCTCCTTATTAGTATGTATGAACTTTGCTGCATATTGGGTCAAACGAGCGCAGTCTTTCTTATATTTTGATACCGACCTCTGCCCGTATTTTAGGTTGAAGAATTTTTGCCTACTCTTGTCCTTACAGGACTCTGGAATATAGTACTGGGGGAGCTGGTGGAGGTGGTACGAGAGCAGAAGCATGTGGTGGTAGAGGTGTATCATTATGTCTTAGTAGCTTTACAATCTATTGTAGCAAAGCTAGAGAGGACTGTGCCTAAGGCTGTAGATGAGGTAGTGGCTGATGAGCAGCATCACTTGGCTCTAGTGTGGCTACACTTAGCTCTAGGGCATGGATGGTGGTAAGAGAATGACTAGCCACTTTTTCCCCTTAATCTGGCAGGGTTTGTTCACTCATCATATATCACTGTATAGAAAAACTAATCAGCTTCATCCAGTGTAGCTTTGACCTAAAAAAGGAACCCTAGACTCATGGACTTTTGTATAGTATGCCTAAGAACACCTAAACCCACTCTGATACCATTAAATGTAACACCCCCTACCCATTCCTAAAGTAACTAGGCAAAAGGTGCCACTTCTCGTGGGTCACCCATCCTTAGATTTCCTAAGGGACCATTCATTTAACACTTAGGTTACTTTGACTAACTTTGACTTATCTTGTGCATGTAGTGTTTATTATGACATAGCTTTTTATTTTTACTTATTTTAGTCTGATAAAACTTCAGTTTATGTCTGTTATCCATTTACAAAAAGTTATGCAATATAACAGCTAATAAGGTGAACAACTAAAAATTTTGGTATATAAAAAGTACTTCTATAGCATTCCTAAACTAAAACTCCACTTCTAGTCCTCTAAATCATCATCAACATCAACACACAAAAAATCATAAAGTCTCAGACCCATAAGCAATGAACAACTCGATAGGAATATATAAATACATTCATTTAAATAAGATTTATATAAACATATAGTCAATGGTCTAAGGGTTCATAAGGTACGTACACTACCTATGTCAAACTCCTCCATGTACATGAGTGTATTACTATCACATAATAAAAAAGAGTAAAAAAGTATATCAAAAAGAACTCAAGGCTAGCTACACTATCACCGTTGAAGCCTGACTGCGACTCCGTCTGTATCATGTGCATCGAAACATTGACATGCTAGCTATACACTTAGTGGTGGAATAGCCACAGTAAAAGTATGTCATACATGCAAACACACATATGAGATCATGTACACATAAGCAAATTTATTTAAGCATAATTGTACAAAATATTAGATTAAATGCCATTCTACATATCATGTTTCTTAGTGCCTTATTCTGCAAGTAGTCAATCATAGACTATTTATCCTATTCAATTACTTTAACCCCTATAACATTTTAGTTACCAACTCTAATTCACATATTGTTATTAGGGTTAAGCTTAATATAGTTTAGGCCCATAACAGACAGATAATACTTTAAGACACCAAATAGTGGGATCTATCATGTGCAGTGGCCCACATTTTATACCTCAATAGCTGTACCTATTTAGGTTGAGAGCAGAGATCAGTTCGTAAACTTTTTAATGCTAGATTGGCAGATAGCAGCAATTAGCCTTAGACCTCCCAATATTTGCAAGTGGGATAGTAGGGATTAGCCCCATGGGCCCTCCCAATACCCTAAGTCACATCTTGAAAGCAACATATAGGGATCAGTCTAGGTGGACTCCCAATACCTGAGTGTGCAAGGTTCATCTTCAAAACCTTTGCTATTGCACCCATCATCACTGTAAACAATAGTGGCACTAGAAGGACCAAGTTGCCTAATAGCTGCTAATTCCCTGGTTGACCGGTCAACCTATCCAGTGGGTGTCTAACTGATGGGCCAATTCACTATTCCTTAATTATGTCATCTATAATTACTTTTCACTATACTTCATGTCAATTGCAGCATTGAATTTCATTTAACATGACATTTCACACAAATTTACATTTTTGGTCTTTTGTTATAAAATTACTATTCATTTAGTTATTTTACAAGTAGGTTACTATTTATTTGGTCATTTTTAACATTATGCCCTTTGTTTAATACTACACATGCCAACCCCAAATCCATTATTCTTACATCGTTTCTTCTATAACCTTTCATGAATCATGCCTCATACTCATGCCACTAATTATATACATATAGCCGCCATATTACTAGTTATTTCTTATGTGCATATTACATACTCAATTAGGCCATTATTTGCCAAACTAACATGCCATACATATGTTATTATTATTCACATTCCTAACATCATTTATAGACCTTATTTGTATGTCAATGTTAGACCTAACATGTCCTATACACAAACATACAAACCATACCAACATACTCACACATTTCGGCCATACATCACCCACACAAATACACTTTGTTTATTATATCCAATTCATGTATACAAGGTTATTTTTAGCTCATTAACATAATCACCTTGCCAATACACATCAATATTATGCCTAACACTAACAATTTGCATTTCCATACATATGTACACATGCAAATTCATGCCAAATCACATGACATACATAAATTGAGTCTATGCTACATACCTAGGTTGTGAAAACACCTTTTTCTCCACCATTTTGATGCCTAGATTGGTGTTCTCCTTTAATGTTCTCTTTTTGCCCTAAACATACACAATTCTCACTTAGAAAATTCCTCAAAAATTCTATCTAACTCCAATTGAAAATCTAAAACCATGGAATCTCTTAAAACACCTTTAACTATCTAAAAGAAAAATAAAAAGTGAAATAACATCACTTACACTAAAATTTGTCACTATTCACTCCTAGTGAATATCTCTCTTTTTAAGCCAATTCTTTAATTCTTTCACTTAGATTAGATTCTCTGGGTCATGAAAGGTTTAAAACATGTGAAATTTAGAGATGGGAGGAGAGAGAAATTGAAAAAAAAGGAAGAGAGAGAAAGTGATAATGGTGTCGGTGTTTGCGAGAATTTGGGGGAAAAGATTATGGGTTCA
>CANXYI011490044.1:0-12731 GCA_948208565.1 Hura crepitans
TTAATTTCACTAATAACTTGTGCATATAAAACCTATGTGACCTGATAATTAATAACAACTGTACGTTGAATTAGTATGATAATAATTATTAATTAGCATCGTTATCACTTTAAAACTCTTTACTAATAGATGGCATACAACCCCTCTGCCTCTTATGTAAAATATACTTATTAAGGCCCGGATGAAAATGGGTATCTACAACCCTGATTTTAGAGTGGACTAGGTTTAGTTGTGGCATACGAGACTTCTATAAAAAATTTGTAACTTAGGATGAAATTCTAGCAACATAATAGCTATACAGAGGCTCAACCAAAATTTTTCACCTGTAATGGAACACTTCTAACATAAACAGTAGTTATCAACATATCACAACACATGACACAAAGTTAGTCACTCTTGTGACAACTCTAGAACATAACTAACCCTTCGCTATGGAGGAAAGAGTTATTCAAAGGACATATTGTGCCAAGTAGGTAACACATAACTATAGGTATCTACCTACCTCTACCTAATTACCTATATCTGTAATAGTCTTACTAGTTATAACATATATATACAAATTACAAATTAAAATGCCTAGCTATTATGTCTCCTATACAATTGTATATTCACAATGGTATTAAATACTATGCTATTACTACTCTAGATGTCTTTCATGATAGCGAGGCACACTGAGATTCTAATAAGACTACTTAAGCTAGGTGTCCTCCTTAGCAACCTTCCATGACTTACACGTCAGATAGAAAAACTATGTTAATAGCCTATCTTGAAAGAGACTGACATATTTACATTCTAAAATTATTCTAGATGTAGTTTGAATACATACTAGAGCACATAGTGAAATTAGGGTTGAATCACACTTATAAGTCTTCGGAATTCCTTATAAGCAATTTCAAAGTGTGTTATTGTTATTTCAATTTCCATCTTCTATCATAACTTGTTAAGCATACTTACGACCAACACATACAAATTACCTACATACATAAGGGTCATATTCCTACTTAACATCATTCGTCCCTCAACATATCGTGCATATTTCATGTGTTAATAGCATGCATTCATTTAGCTATTGTTACTAGTCAACTATCACTTCCTAGTAGAAGGACTCATATGAATAATTATACTTTAATGCTATGAGTATATCTATATAATACTATGATTTAGGAATCATGTAACTATAAATCCTGATAACTTATGCCTATTCTATGTCATGGCATATCTCATAGATCACTATATCTATGTCATACTATAATTTATAGATTTTATGACTATAACTCTAATGGCTTATGCATACTTCATTTCATAACATGCTTCTCACTTTTTGTTTAACTTATTTCTATCTAATGTTAATATTTCTTAAATTTAACATAATTTACTTAAATAGAGTGTAGAGATTACGATATTTTACTAAGGATGAGAGTGGTTAGTAGAGTTGCCACCTAGCCTCTACACTAGGACCTCTGATCTTTTATACTAGAAAGGTTCAGAATTTAGATTTTATTTATGGCTAAATAATATGCCTTCTTTGTATATTGTAACATTTATCAATCCCATATCAAGCAAGCATGCATTATATTAAAGCAATTATGTCAACTTTTCATTGTAAAGAAAGTAAAGTGCAGTATTTAAAAAAATATGACAAGTATGTTGTACATCCAGAAAGTGGGTAATTAATTACTTGTTATTTGACCTGATAATTACCCATAATTCTATAGGAATTAATGGTAATTTCCCAACTCCAATCTCTAGGAGATTGACCTTTATTAAAGTACATTTTTAATATGACTTTTGATTAGAGCAAACTCAAATCCATTTTATTATGAAAACATTGATTAATTAGGTAGAAAATTATTTTAGTGTGACATTTAGGCTTTGTCATGTAAAATGAGTTATTAACTACCTATTACAACCCAAAATGAACAAGAGAAGTAGAAGAGTACAAAATTAAAGGAAATAGGAGAAAGAATTTAATTGGTCATGTCTATACATCATTAAGTCTATGCAAACTTTGTGAAGCTCTAGCATATGTTTGTGTGGACTACGGCTTATAATGGCTATTATGTTTGTTCAGACCTCCACTCTAATGAGGAGGGTCACGTGCATACAACTCAAAAGAAAAGGTTAACAATACCAAATAAAGGATTCATAAAGATACGTAAGAAGGATGAGTAATACATGACATGTGAAAACTAAAATTCAAAGTAAATGTCTGTGCGGACTACGTTCCTCACAAGATGGAGTCCACGTAGACTACATAACATAATAAACATGCTTAACATAAATACATCTATATGGACTACATTCCTTATTAGAGGGAGTCCATGTGAACTTCATAGATAGAATAAATGAGAATAAATCAAGTTCATCCATACAGACCATTACCCTCATAAGAGGGAGTCTGTACAGACCTTACCATAGTTCCAGCATAATATACCCATAAGAGAACAAAATCGCTATACATGGCAATATCATACAAACATATTAGTGTGGAAAATAGAACATATAAAAATATAATGCATAAGACATATAAGATACTATCATTAAACATAAGTTCGTATGGATGACATGTCATACACATATCAAGAAATAAAGTCCGTGCAGATGTTAACATGATACAGATAGGTCCGTGCAATTAGGACAAAAATAATAAAATTTTAATAACATGAAAATAGTCAATTGTACAATGTTAAACAATTTGAAATGATGACCTACTCCTATGATCAAAGCGAGGATTACATAGAATCACCTCACTTGTGATCAATCCTTAGAGATCCTAAGTCTATAGTTTGAATGCACAGTAGAAGGCCTCAGATCTTACCTTGTGATTAAGCTCTTAAACAATGGCACAAAATATAGAGGTTTAGAAAAAGAATAATTTTGGATAAGGGCTAAAAGACTAATAGATTGTATCTTGGTCAGACTTCTCACCTGAACTCATGGAATGGGTCTCTTGGATGCTCAGAACATTGTTCTTAAAGAGCCTCCAAGCTTTCTAATTGCCTCTTTTCTTTCTCACTCCCTAAAAGGGGTATTTATAGCCTTTAGGGTGCCAATATCCCATCTAGAGGTGGTAGAGTCCTTTCAAGACTGTGATTCTCCATCTAAATAGAGATCCCATGCTTCTAGAAGATTTCATCGACAAGTCCATGCAAACGTTGACTTCTTAGTCTGTACAGACCTAAGTGGTATGCTTTCCTGCCAATCTATGAGCTTTGGGCTAAGTTTAATTCAGTCTGTGTGGATGTAAGTTTAGGTTTGTCTATGCAGACCATAGGCCTTAAGATTAATAAAAAAGGTTGAGCTAGTATGGACCTAGGTGGAGTATGTCCGTGCAGACCTTATTTTATAGGCTGAAATAGGTCCATGTGGACTGGCTTGCTAAAGGTCAGTGCCATTGCTCAAGAGCCTATCTATAGTTATCATCATAGGCTAAAAAGTGAGGCATCTACATAGAGCCTTTGGTAACTCACTCCCAAAATAACCTTAAAGAAAGGTAAATGGGATAAAAAAATTATAGGCTGAAAATGGTGACAAGAATGGGCTTGCCCATTACTCTGCCACCTCTATACTATAAGCTGAAAAATATCGGTAGCCTTAGCCATTATCAATTGTAAATAGCTCATATGGCACGTGTGTTGAGCTGTACTATTGTAGATCTATATGAAATCCCTATCTGGCAAGCCAAAATTACCCTAACCTAGATTCAGTAAGGTTTATCATAGGCTCTTTTACAATATTGCTATGTTCTTAAGTTTGTTACCATGTTAGATTCATTTTAGGTGCTTCCATGCACATACATGTTCTATATACTGTTGTATTTTCCTATAATTGTTTCTTGCCAATGTTATGCTTATGTTCTAGCATTCATAAGCTATATATATCTCAATACTCTATAAGTAATAGGCATTACATAGAAGCTATTTATTTCTCAAAGAGTTTAGCCATAACTCTAAGTCTCACTTACATCCTATCTAACTTTTACAATTTGATGATAATATAGAGTTAGAAAGTTCATTTTGGGATTGTAACTATACGCAGACATAAGGTTAAATCCATATTTCCCTTAATCAATGGAAATAGATGCTGGCAGTAGCACCAAAGTGCTACATTCTAATGCCTAGTCTTACTTGGTATAAATCTTATAGAGGGGAGGGTCTACAATATTAATGTGTAGGCAATATAGATATGAATATAACAAATGCATGGTCATATAAAAATGCTTGAGTTTATAGACCATAGCATGATCACATTGAAATGCATAAATTTATCAATCACTTACTAGCTTTTCTTAAGTCACACAAGTTTTAATGGGGTAACATCACCATACCAAGAATTTAGTGAGACTAGGAAAGAAGGGAACATGTACTTTTATGGTAAGTAAAAGCAAGTTACCTAATGATGAAAGACTAATAAATCAAGCATTTTAATTTATTTCACTTAAAATGCCATATGCCTAAGGTAAGGTTCACTCAATTTCTTTTAACCTTTAGGATATAGCATGACTCTTAATTCCTCCTTTTTACCTACCTAACAATTGTAACATGAGTCACATATATCCCACATATTAATGAATTACATAATGCAACATGTTTTACCCTATCATGTTGTTTATGCACTCTAGTTGTGTTAATGTATACCTTTCATTTCAAACATATAAGGGAATGCACGTTTTTGGTAATTAATCTTTTTAGCTAGCATAAAGGAGCATTTAAAAAAAATAAAGCTTGCATTACAGACATAATAGTCATCTTCCCCTATAAAAGCATGTGAATATCTTAATTTCTCTCAACTTTTGTTAAAAATAACACTTATGAATATGAAAGCTCCACTTTGTTCCTTAGACAGATATTTAAAGTCCCACCCCCACTCACTAGTACGATTCATAGCCATCCACTACTTAGCTTAACCATAGCATTGTTTAATTTCGATATGCATTATACTTTTCACAATGTGAATGTTGTAAAATATTTTAGTTTAATTGTTATAAGTATGCAAAGTACCCAAACTTAATATGCTATACTCCTTTTAGTTCTATGATGCCCATATTCATAAGAATAATTAAGGTTAATTACCCACATCAAACATTGTCTATCCTTCACCTGCCTACCTATAATTCTATAATTGCCTTAATGACTAACCAACATTTATACTTTGTTTAATGACTTACACTGGATACCTCATTAACTACTGCATATTATTATGTTGCTTAAACTTATCTCATAATAGGTTCCTAATTCTAACTTTACTTTAGTTTCCATTATCATAGGCCTATATCCTTATGTTCTTATGTATTTATACTAGACCAACATCACAACATGATATTAGTGTGGGTTATATTTCCCCTTTTGATTCATAAACTAGCTTGAATAGCTCCTAAAGAATAGTCCTTATAGGAATCCAAACCTTTCTAAGACCTAATTAAGTTAAATATATTCCTTAACTTGCTATTTTAAGTCAAACTAGACCAGTAGCATAATTACAGAAACATATACGAACTATGTACAACTCGAAAGAATTAAAGCAGTCATTTTCCTAGTAATAACAACCCTTTCAAAATCTTTGGGAGTTCAACTGAAGGAAACACTTAATTTGTGGAGATAATAAACTTATCCCTTCATCAATTTTAGAATTATAAAATAAGGATGAAGTTTTGAACAAAGGATGAATATTCCTCACCCATTAGCTCGTTGGCACTAGTAAATATAGAGGCAATAGTAGATAGCCTTTTAATTCCTATAATAGCACTAATATTCACTGAATACACTTACAATCATTTCCTCTATTATCACCTATTGCTACATATGACTCTTGCACATATAAGGACTTACTCTAACAAATAAAATACAGCTTAATCAGATGTATATTCTAACCTCAATTGAACTCAAAAAAAAGTTTATCCTCCTAACCTTTAATCCTACCTCACATTCATAATCCTCTAAAAACTCCTGTTTGCAACTAGTACTTAGGTCAATCAATTAATAACTAAGTGAATAATGAGGATTAGAGCAAGAAATTTATACCTATCAATCGAAGAATGCCAATTTCATAGTCCCTCTTCTATCATTGTAGTTGTGTCTCATTTTATCCCTTTAGAATATTTAATTCATTGTTGTTCTATATTTAAAAGCAGAGTTTTACTAGCTGTTACTGCCCACCATCAGAGGATTGGCCCCTTTTACACTTTTCATCCATTAGTGGAATGATAGCAACACCAATACCCTCTACTGTTGATTCCTAGTAATGTTATACTCAATGCAACGTCCCTTGCTATGCCACTATATTACATCCTATTATAACTCGCTGCTCATTAGCTTGGTAGCTCCATTTACCTCCGTTCACTGTGATACCACTACTGTTCTTCATCGTTCTTCTTTCACCTACCTTTCTTATGATGTATCAAACCCCCTTTTAACATTACTTGGTCAATTTTTTCTCCCTAATTGAAATCTCTCCTCTCTCTTCCTTAATTTCCCTTCTTCCAACTCCTTGCTTAGCAGTTTGTGTGCTTTTCTTAAACTTATCTCCTTTACTTTATCTACACTTCCTCTTTGCCTTTTTCCTTTAAAGGCTCTATTTTATTTTCTTTCTATGCTCGTCCTTCCTCACACATATGTTCATACCTCAATTTTTAATCAATTGATCCAAATTGATAAGGATCCTTTTATTGTCGTCTTAATTACAACTTGTATAATCTAGCTCATGTCATTTCTACCTTCCATCCTTTATTTTTCCATCGAATCAACCATTCATAATTACACCCTTGTTATCCAAATTAGGATTCTTGATATCTGCCTTTCACCTCTCATAATGCCATTTCAACTATTGCCCCATTATATCTCTTCTCTTCTTTTTCCTTCTTTAATCAATTTTGATAGTAATTGAATTTCCTTACTATCATTGAAACCACCTAATAGCTAAATTCAATCTCTAACTTTTTTTTGTTTTTGTTGTTCTTAATGTTTTAAGGGAGAATTGTAAAATAAGGAAGAAAAATTATTGGGATAGAATTTCTATAGAAAATCAGTAAAAGGTCTTAAATTCTATTGAAAATTTGAGAAGTTCTATAATCTTCCTCCTCTACATTATCCTTCTTCCCCTTTTTTTATTCCACTATAATTAAACCATCAATCTTTATTATGTCATTTATTTTGTTTTATTTTATCCTACTTTTACCTTAATTTAGTTAATTCCTCTTCTTTATTATATGATAACATAGTTTAATTCATAATTTTGTACATTTCCCTTAATTAATTTTCCATTCATTCACTTGATATCCTAATATTGCAATTAAATCTCAAATTATGAAATTCACTCGAATTAACTGAGTTAGCAAATCTTTGAGATGTTAAAGTATATGTATGACTAATGAGTAATAGTATATAAAATTAATATGGTGCATGATTCTAAGTACAAGACAATGTAAAATGTAGGTTATAAATGTGCATAGACAAAAAAAAAAAAGATCAACTTCTACAAGATGTTAGCTCACAATATTCACAGGATGTATGTATGTATGTATGTATGTATGCTTGACTTTTACATGATATAGATATGCATGATAGGTGCTATACATGGATAAGTATGAAGCATGTCTATAACTTCTATAAGATATGAGTTTACAATGTTATAAGATACATGTTATAATTGTGTACAAGGTTACTACATCGATAAAGTTAATGAATAACAATGATGCATGATAATGTATATGATAAACATAATTATTTTTGCCACACATATGTTTTAGCTATTCTTTCCTAAGTGGGCTTTACCTAAGTATCATCGACGGATACATAAGTTTGATTATGGGCTAAATTAGTTTAGCACAATAACCTCTCATCTCAGAACACTAGACCAAGTTTAAATTTTGTTTAAAATGAAATTAGGCCAAACCCATCCCAGATAAAGGGCCTAATGGGCTTAGCCTTTTCTCAGACAAGTTAAAAAGGGTTCAATACAATAGGCCAACATAGCAAAGATGCATTCACACAATTATTAAGGCCATACATCCTAAGAAAAGTTGCTAAAATCACTACATGGGCTTTAATTCGATCAAAAGTCTTAAGGCTCCCATAAGTAGGGTGTTCCCTCTTAACTAGTCTTCCTAATCAAGGATAAAGTGATGGTTAATTCACTATTTGATACCCAAATATACAAGTCTTGAAAGTAATGGATATGTTAGCAATTCCCTAAATTTGAGCAAAAATAGGTTCATGTTTCATAACACCATATAGGTGGTAGAGATATAATCATAAAGATGATATCCATTGGATTGATAAAAATTAGAATAAGAAAATGTATAATATTTGAGCACTTTCGAATTTAATTCTCAATCCCTAGTGGAATCGCCACTATAGAGGGATAAAAGGGTTTGATGAAGCCACCACCCAGTTTTACATTAGAAACCTACTAATCTTTTAGCCTAGAAGGGATTCAAAATCAATATCTTATTTATGCCCACTTAATATGCCTTTTTAGATTCTAATGTTTATTAGTCTCTTTTCATTCAAGCATGTATTAATTAAAACATCCATATTACCTTGACATGCAATTAACAAGGAAATAAATTTACATCAATAAAATTACATAATTGAAAGAGAAAATATATATATAAAAAGTGGGTTATTCATTAATTGATTGTGACCTAACAATTGATATAGGATTTCGTAAGGAAATTGATTTTAATTGTCTAACCTCGATTTAGAGATTAGCCTTTTTAAAATACATTTTATATGATGACTTTTATTAAGGAAAAATCAAAATTCACTTTATTAAGAAAACACCAAATTAATTAATAGAAAAATCATTAATGTGATTTAATTTTGAAGTGTAAAACTATTTTCCTAGACTATAGCAACATTTGAGGAAAAATACAGGGAAATATAAATTACAATATATTTACATTAAAAAGGAAATAAATGACAAATAGAAATAAAATATATAAAATTAAGTAATATATAAAAAATAGTAATTAATTAAATCAATTAAATAAAATATGGATAAATATAAGGTAATTATTATAAAGGAAACATAACATAAAAGGGGCAAACAAAATAGAAGGGAATAATTCAATAAAAGTAAATAAACATTAATCAATAAAAAAAGGACAATAAATATTTCATATATTAATTCATTAATTTAAAAGTGGAAACAAATCAAGAATATTCATAAAAAGGAAGTAATGATTTTAGGAAAGTGCACAAAAAGGAAAATGAATCATGTAGATACTAATTTAATAATTTTAAAAACTAAAAAAATAGATCAAACAAAGTATTAATAATATGGAAAGCTATAATAGATAGTCCGCATGGACTAAGAAATAAGAAAAATTATAGACAAAACAACAAACTATGTCTATTCAAACTTTCACATCGTGTAAGGATAGTCCAGACAAACTAACCCATTAGCTATGAAATACAAACTTATTTTGAAATGAATAAATAATAAAGGACTTAGTAATTAAAATTGATGAATAAGTCAAACAAATATATCTACTCCTACAATTGAGGTTGGAATCATTATTGATCATTTAACCAGTTCAATTATTTTATGGTAGATCCTTAATTAATGATATAAGAATATAAAATAAAAGTAGGACCTCAAAATTACTTTATTAAATCTCTCAACCAGTGAACAAAAGTCTAGATTTTAGAAAAAAAAAAAAGCTTTTCAGTAAGGGTTTAGGATTAGTAGGATTGCTTCTATGGTGGTTTTTCACATCAAATGCTTTATTCTATTCAGAGATGTGTTAAAGGGTACTTGTAGGGGCAATTTAGAGATAATCTCTCTAGAAATTATATTGATATCAGGAATTTCAATCTAATTAGAAAGTATAGACCAAATATAAAGTCTCTATTTTTGAACGCTTTTCAAGGTAAGGTCTTTATGGACTAATAAATTCATGTTTGTGGATATAAGATAGTGAGAAAGTCTATATGGACTTAAGGCTTTACACAACAAGTGCATACAAACTTTGGGCTCTAATTGTTGTCTATTGTTTAGGCCACCTTTGGTTATCATCATAGGCTTGAGACCTAGGTATCTATAGGTGTTATTTTCTTTGAATTAATGTATTAAGTTAGTAATTAATATTTTGAATTTGTGTGCATTTATTCCATTTTATTAAAATGTAATTTATTTTTAAATTTCATAATTAGAGTGTTAATTATGGTAAATTTTAGGGTTTAAGTGTTTAGAGAGGGATATATAGAATGTTTTTATGGAAGTAGATAAGAGATGGAAAAAAGTGGAGTTTTCAAAAAAATGGCACATATTCTAGAATTTTTTACGGTCATGCCCATGACTAACATAGAGCTCATTCCCATAACCCCAAGAATTTCGAGTAACTTTCAAATATTTTTCAAGGTGTCATGGCTATGACTTGAGCTAGGTCATGATCGTAACCCAGTTGAAAATTATAATTGTTAAAAAAAAAAAAAAGCAAAATGCAATGCTTGCCTTGTTTTTTTTCCCAGTTTTTTTTCTTCTTCCTATTCTTTTTTTTTTCTTCTCAATTGAATTCTCTCCTTTCCTTTTCAAATCCAATAATAAAAGCACATTCACACACTCACTCACTTTTCACTCACATACACATCTAAAAATTAAGCATTGTTGCACATTCGGGATTGTTGCATTTTTCTTCTTCACATCTAAGCACAGAAGTGGATTCTTGTTACTTTGCTTTTCTCTAAGTAATCATAGGAATGGCACCCAAGTGGATTGCAATATATCATATAACTTCTCGGTTGAACCATGGCACCTCCACCATCGAATTTTGAGATTCTTGATTGGATGTTTAAGGATGCAAAAATGAGATAAAAGATTTATTCATCTAAGATAATACCCTACAGGCATCTGAGTTTGTTGACAATGAATAAAATGAGATTCATACATAAGGGAGCGGCATTAATTCAAGGATGCGGATCGATGGATTCTTTCTGAAGATATATCCCACCTATATAGTGCTAATAAGGCATTTTCTTACATATTATGTTATGACATTCATCTGAGACAGTGTGTTTTAGTTGGTACCATCAAGTTCATATATATAGGTAAGAGATTTGAGATTACATTTCGTCATTTTTATGATATCATAGGCTTCTTAGTTGATGGCAGGATAGACTTAGGGAATGTGAACCTATAAATAGAGTACTGGATAAGAGTAGAGTATCTAGGGACTTATTATAAGATTGGGGAGACAAAGGTTATATATCTTTTTATAATAATGTATAAGTATTTTCATTGAGTCATTGCTTGCTCAAATTTTTAGTTACTAGGATAGCTATGGGTAGGTGAACTACCATGATTTTACCATTTTAAATGTTATGGTGGCATGCATAAAGTAAACATAAGGCAATAGATATTGAGCAAGTGGTTGGATATGGTTTTCCAACCTAAATCACACATTATGATTAGGGGTATGATATTAGCATTAGCTATCAAATTAGGCATTAAAGGTTTGGAAGATCTGGTAGAGGGGGAGAAATACATCAATAATGAGTCATGCTAATGAATTAAGATAGCTATCAGATACGGACCTCCATCAAATTATAGATGTGATCAAGACCTTTGAGGAGCTACTAATTGACTTTAGGAAGAAGCATGGACATTTGAAGGTAACTATAGATGACACTGATAATATGAAGAGGATGCTATCTACTCCACGCCTATAGCCTAGCACAGATCAGAGACTCGCTAGGGAATTATCTTCTTCTATGACTCTAGAGTCTATGCTAGCCTAGAGAGGATAAAGCATTAGCTTTAGTCATTAATCAGATTACAGGACATTACTGCATAATAAAAGGCAACTATTACATAGAGATTGGATACAACTAAGGCTTTTGACAAAGCAATACAAAAAAGGCTAGCTATAAAGATAGGATGTTAGATCGTATCACTTTAGAGTCTATGGCTTATGTAGTAGATGTTCATGATCATTTGTTTCACTTAGAGAGAGGACTACATAGGTTCATTACACCTTTGCAATTTATACACCCTATTCACTACCACCTCAATAAAGCATTCTTGGAGAATTTAGGAAGTATTTGAGTGGTTTTATAACTTTATGCTATTTTTGGATTTGATTCTCTTTTTCTTTTATTTTATGTTTTTCTTTTCTTTTTTTTATTTTCTATTCTTTTGTTTTATTTTCTTTCTTTTATATTATGACTTATCTGTACTTATGTTTTGATAATCATTTTGACAATAGTATATATGAAAAAAATGCATGCATGTGATATTTTGCTAGTTATCTTGGTATTTGTCATTCATTACCCTTTTTTTTTTTTGCTATAAGTCATTTGCCACTAAGGATAGTGCCAAAATTTAATTATAGAATGGGATAATAGAAATTTAACTTTAGCACTTTAGTTTTGAAATTTTTGTTTATCAAATTATATGTGTGTATGTATTATGCAATAGTTAAAATTATGCTAAAACATATTAGGATTTTATATTGCATTTGCTACCTTGAGATGAAACTTTTATTCTAATAGTTGTCTTTGAATGAAAATGAGCTTGAACTAGACTATAGAATGTAGAAATTTACAATCTACTAAGCTAAGTTAGAAGTAATCAATATTCTATCATAATTCATTTTTAGTTTTAAACAAATTTGGAATATATTTAGTAGTTTTAGCATTCTAATTACTTAAGGCCATTTTTGAAAATCACTAGAAAAATTAGTTGTAAGTGAGGATTAGAAGAAAGTTCATTATAAGATTATTAGAACCTTT